>PVJH01002853.1:0-31725 GCA_004026705.1 Nesogale talazaci
GGTTACAGTTTGCTCTGGCATGGGGCACTATGAGAGGCCCATGGGGTCGGGCCTGCCATCAATCCAAACCCATGCACAAGGCTACATTTTATAGCGGAGCCTACTCCATTTAGAGTCTAGGCATGAATTCATTAAGGTCTTTTGGACAATAGCTCCAATGTAAAAAATTTTCCTTCAGGCAGAGTGTGTTTGAAAGTGGATTTCTTTGGCTCCCTTAGCCAGCACAGGGAGGGGAGGTCTTTCTCTCAGGGCTCACCTGGCCATGGGCTTAGTGGAAATTTGGTACTAGAGCACAGGGTCGTGGGTCACCCCCCAATCAATGTGGTGGAAAGGCCTTGAACCAAATCCTAGAAACGTGTGTAATCTGCGATCTCTCTCATTCCCGGCCATCAAGGTGATTCTGACTCATTGGATCATACAGGACAAAGTAGAATTGTCCCTAGGTTTCCGATGCTGTCATTCTTTTCAGGCATAGAAAGCTTCATCTGCCTCCCCCAGAGCCAAGCAGAGTTTTGAGCCAAGGACCTTGTGGTCAGCAGCTCAGTGTGTAACGCATCAGAGCCCGGAACCCCAGTGATAGTGTACGTAAGTGGAGAAAAGACTAACGTTGTCAGAGCTTTCATTTTGTTCAGACCCACGATTAATGCTCATGGGAGCAGCAGTCAAAAGCTTAAAGAATATATTGCCTCATACAAATATGCTGTCTAAGATTTATGGAAAATGTTCAAAAGATATCACTCTTAGGACTAAGGTGCATTTGACCATGGTATTTTCTGTCTTTCTTTTTTTTTTTTTTATGGACCTCACTGCCCTCTGGTGGTCGTGGGAGCCACCCAGTGCCGCTCCTGAGAGACGTCGCTGGATTTGAACCGCCAAGCCTGCGGACTGCAGTCCCTCAACCACTTACGCCACCAGGGCTCAGACCAACAATGGTATTTTCAATTACTTCATATACATGGGAACGTTGGATACTGAATAAAGAAGACTGAAGAAAACTTGATGCATTTGTTGGTGAAAAATACTGGAAGTACCATGGACTAGCAGAAAGACAAATAAATCTGACTTAGAAGTACAGCCAGAATATTGTACTTAGAAGGATGTCAAGAATTCATCTCCTGCTTTGTACATGTTACCATGAAAGTGTGGGCCATAGAAAAGGGGAGTCAGTGAAAAAGAGAAACACCTTCAATGGGATGGATTGACACAGTGGCTGTAACGGTGGGCTCGACTTCACCATAGTTCTGAGGATGCTGAGGACAGAAGAGTGTTTCATTCAGATGTATATGGGGTTGCTATGGGTTGGGACAAACTTGGTGCCACTTGACAGTGACAAAGGTGTACTTATGCCAGACACAGACCTTTTCCTGAGTTTGCCGGTCTCCCAGTAACAGTTGATGAAATGCTCTGCCACCATCAAGATTTTGTGATTAATTTTGTTGGTTATCTAAGTTATACAATTAACATTGTCCAGAATCTTTTGGGTACCATTATGACTTCGGGTTAGTGGTCTCCCTCATTCAAATGATTTGTCTTAATAATAATGGAGTCTTTATAAAATACATTTGAATTTGGGGTCTTATTCTACCCCTAGAACAAAATCACAGGGAAGAACTGTTAGCACCAGTGAAGGACTTTTTGGAAAAGGCAGCAGAGTCAAGAGTACAGAGTGAAGGAGAGATTAATCCTTGACAGGAGGGACTGAAAGCTCTTGAGACATGGAGCTGGGGATGAAGGAGGTGATCATTCAGATGTGGACGAAGGTTCTAGATTTAAGGAAGGAGATGGTAAGTAGAAAACTAGGAGCAGGGTTGGGCAAGAGGTTTATGGACACCATTGAGGATCTTCTGAGCTTGGAAACCTCAGAAATGATTTGTAGTAGAATTAACCAACATCGTTTTGCAAATGACTTCTTTAATACTTAATACTCCAGGGACAGAATTTGAAGGAAAGGATAGATGGATGCAGGATAAGTGAAGGGCAAGGCCATAATAGCACGGAAACAATAGTGACGATAGCAATAACAATAACTTATATCCACTGGATTTCACATGCACATACATTATGTATTTAATGCTCATAAGTAACCCTTTCAAAATCATTACTGCATCCATTGTACATATGAGAAAAAAGACATTGAGAGCAAAGTGAACATTTATCAAGTTTTGGAGCTGCTTTTCTAAGTGACAAAAGCCCCTATTCCTTTTGTCTTGATGGAAGAGCATGGTCATAGTTCCTATCATACCTGAGGTGGGCAGATATCCCGCTCCCAACTCTTGAGAACATGGCCAGTAAGGTGTTACTGCCAGGAAACTTGTATCACAGGAAGTGCGCCAAGACAAGGACAGATAGTGAATTCTGAAGAATAATTGCTGCAGCCAGGTTAAGACCCAGCTGTAAAAATGATAATAAGAGTCCAGATTTGGACTTCCAAGGTCAGAATCCTAACTAGATTATTAGTCCAACACGACCTCTGTTCTCTTCTTAACTGTGAGCCATTTTCACTTCTGACTTTTCTTTGGAGTCACTTGTCAGCCTTTATTAATGATTCTGCGGGCTCCCCACAGTCAGCTGAAAGCAAGCAGTAGTAGCATCAGAGCTCGTCTAACCTCAGGATAGAAAACACGGATCAGAATCAGCTCAAAGCTGATGCCTGTGAGTGGAGGGCAGCCATACCTTCACTCTCCAACTTTCTTCACCAATTCCGGCATTCTCTGCTTCTCTGTTGGGTTTGATAATTAATTGCAATGGCCGCCTAGAACTGCCCATTATGATACTGACCATTATGTGATTTATTAGTCACAGGTTTGAAGTCAGGATCAAGATCAACCTGGAAGTGCCAGGACCAACCCGGAATTCAGTTGTCAGTCAGGAAAACTTCCAACAAAGGTATCTCTCAACTCCTTCTTCGCTGTATTAGCCAAATCACCACTCAGTAATCAGCTATCCACGGCGATTTGATATGAATGTCAAACCTCCACTGACAGGCCCTACTCAGGCTTCTTTTTGGCTCCATCACCAAGTGCCTTGGGGACCCCACTCTGCCCATAAGTCTGCTGCTTGCAAATACCGAGCTCTTTCACACAGGAGACCTGGTGGTTTAATGGTTGGGCTGTGATTTGAAAGGTCAGCCGTTCAAAAACACCAGTTGCTCCTTGGGAGAAAGTATGAACTTTCTATTCCTGTAAACAGTGATAGTCCTAGAAATTCACAAGGGCAGTTCTATCCTGTCCTACATGCTCACTGTGAGTTTGCATCGACTCGATGGTACTGAGTTTGTCTTTTGTTTGTTTCGCTCATGAGTCAGCAGACCCACTGTAGCCATCTCAGCCCAGGCTCCTTGTCCTTGTCACTCATACTCCTACTGCCACCTCATCTGGTTGCCTATTTGGTGTTCTAGTCCTCTCTGTCTTCAAGGTCTAGGAAGTTCTCAGCACAAGGACCGTTGGTCCAAAAGACACACTCCACCCCAGGTTCCCCTTAATGATGGTGAGGTTCTCCGTAAATTCTATGGGATAGAGTTTTTTAGACACATTCCTCCTCCTTCCAGCAAGACTATAGAGTGATCAACCCTCTTACCTAAGGCAAAGGTTATGAGTAAACTCGATAGGGCTTTGGTTCTCAGTGCTTTGGCAGTTCTGTAATGGCAGTTATATAGAGATGTAATCATTCTATATGATTTAATCTGATATGATCAACCAATCAGTTATAAGAGGAATTTCTTTGGGACTATAGCCCACAGCCAATATACACAAGAGGGCTTCAAAAAATTCTAAGAAAAAAATGGAGTTCAAAGAATTTTTGAAATACACACACACACACACACACACACACACACACACACTATTTTACTTCTACAAAGAACCCAGCCTGAGACATCTAACTAGACTCCAAAAATCTTGTTTGAACAGTAAACTACCTAATTCCCGAAAGGGTTTTATGTATCTCAATTTTACATTAAACTACCTAATCCCTCTGCAAGATAGTGGCCTGGCAAATTATGTTAGCAGAACTGCAAGCCCAGGGCACAAAAGTTATATTTAAAGAGAAAACTATTTAATAAAATCTATTTTTGTTTAATACAACCATAAGCAGATTGTACTGTTTGAAGCCAAGAGCTATGAATGTATAAAAAAGATTAAGAAACTGCTTCTGGCTTTTGCTAAGGAGGTACTAAGTATTCAGGTTTCCTATGATGATTCTCTATAAAGAGATTGATTGCCATCAAGTCAATCCTGACCCATTGTGACCCAGTAGGAAAAAGTTGCACTGGCACATAGGGTTTCTAAGGCTATAAACCTTTAAAGAAGCAGACTGTCATATTTCCCCCTCACAGTGCAGCTGGTGGGATCAAACTGCTGACCTTTAGTTTGCAACTAAGTACTTAAACACTGCACCACCAGGACTCTGAAAGAGAAGCACTTGGCATTTTAAAAACTTGATATTTGGATATTTGGAGATATTCTTGATCTGAAAATGAAAGTCTTCATTACTGGCAGAACTTAATTATCAGGGGAAGAAGAAACTTCCACCTGAAAACTCACCAATAGACGGTGCTCTCATAACACAGTGGTTAAAGCCCAAGTCTGCCAACAGAGAAGTCAGGGGTCTGAGTTCACCACCTGTTCCATGAGAGACAAGACCTGTTGATTTGTCAGGTGATGTCAAGCCAGCCCAACTCGTAAAGACCCTATGCAAACAGAAAGAAATGTTTCCCAATCTAGCACCATCCTCACATCTGTTGCTATATCTGAGCCCATTGTTACAGCCATTGTGCCCATTCCTGTCATTGAAGGTCTTCTTCGATTTCTCCGACCAATTTCTCTTGTGATGTAGTCTTTCTCTAGGGATTGGTCACTCTTGATAAAGTACATGAGACAAAGTCTCACCATCCTCTCTTCTCAGGAGCATTTTGGCTATACCTCTTCCACAACCGAGTTATCTTGGAAGACTGTCTTCTGTATATATACATCCAAAAATTTCTTGAAAAATCCCCATGATCTTTTCATTCATTTATCCATGGACTTTCTGACATTCCCTTGTATATATTGTGTGTAGGCCTGAGAGTATTCCACTGATTCATTCCTCTGGCATACAATATTCTTCACCAATACCATAACTCAAAGTCATCATTGCTTCTTTACTCTTCCTTATTCATTATTCACCTTTCACAAGCACATGGGGTGACTGAAAATATCACTGCTTGGGTCGGGTGCACTCAAAATGACATCTTTGCTTTTCAACTGTCTAAATAGGTCTTGGGCAGCATATTGGCCCAAAGAAATGTGTCATTTGATTTCCTGACGAATGCTTCCATGGGCATTGATTGTGGATCCAAGTCAAACAAAACCCCGTGGGGAAATTCTACTGCGCCACCCTGCCTAAGTATGAGCGGGAACTGGCTCAATGTCACACAGCTGTCCTAACAGCAAGTGGAAAGTTAGACAGTCATTTGGCCAATATGGCCCCTTGTAATGTTAGACTAACCAGCAAAAAAGAAGGTCCTGTGCTGTTGTGGACGTTTGTCCTGATTTTTAGGAGAAAAAAGAGTTTCTATGAAAAACGAGGGTCCATGGGAAGGAATGATGAATCTAATATATGGATCTGAGGTGGCTTCCTAAGTAAGAGCTAATACCAGGAAAGCCTCAACCAAACTTCGTGCCATCAAGTCAACGCCGACTCAGCGTGACCCTGTCATACAGAACCAAACTTCGTGCCATCAAGTCAACGCCGACTCAGCATGATCCTGTCGTACAGAACCAAACTTCGTGCCATCAAGTCAACGCCGACTCAGCATGACCCTGTCGTACAGAACCGCCTGCCCCCATAAGTGTTCCAGATTGTAATTCTTTTTTTTATGGATATAAGGAAAAGGCTTATATACAAGAGGAATAGGACATTAAGAAAACATCTCAACCCAGTACTCTTCAAAGTCGTAAGTCTTATATTAGCCCATATGCCTGATACCAGTCTATAACGTCTCCTTCTGACTCACGAAGTCACAGGTCAGTGAGTGCAGAGTCCTCACGCTGGCAGGGGTCTCCCCATGGCTCCTCACTTCCAGGGCTCAGGGTCCATGAACAGCATCCAGTAGTGATAGAGGCAACTCAGCGCTGGCAGGGCTCATGTGGCTTCTCCACTTCAGAGGTCTGGTTCCATCATGGTAAGGCCGTGTGGCTTCTCCTCTGGCTCCTCCAGCTCCTCGGACACTGCCATCTTGTCTTGTCATGATTCATCGTCTCTCCAGATTGTAATTCTTGATGCACATAGAAGCCCAGTCTTTCTTCAGGTGACTTTGAACTGCTGACCTCGAGATTTGCAGACCAGTGTGTAACCACTATACCACATTCCAAACAAGCAGACTCATTAATGATTCATGCCTTTTAGAATGAAGATTTGAGTTAATCTATTAGATAATTGTATCGTGATCAGTGCTGTCTAAGGTGGAAAAAGAGGAACTTGAAACAGAGTGAAAGAAGGAAGTTACAAATAACAACTATGGATTTAAGGTTAGGTGCAGAAATTACATCTGTGCTGCTTACCCCAATTTTCTTCCTTATTTTATGTCCATATCAATCAAAATCCGTTTTCTTTAAAATCTTGCATAACTGTAATAGATCATGCATTACAGGATACCAAAGCGCTATTGTGAGTAAGGAGAAGAGCATGAATTAACATCCTTTTAGATGTTCCTCTTGGGCAGCGGTTCTCAACCTGTGGCTCACAACCTCTTTGAGGGTTGAATGACCTTTTCAGAGAAATCTCCTATGACCATCAGAAAACTCGAAATTTCATTTGATTATAACTAAAATAAATATTTTGCAATATTTAACACATTATTTTTGTGATTGATCACTGTGCTTTAAATGATGTTCAATTTATAACAATGAAAATATATCTTGCAGATCAGATATTTACATTATGATTCATGACAGTAGCAAAATGACAGTTATGAAGTATCAATGAAAATAATAATTTTATGGTTGGGGGGGGGTCACCACAACACAAGGAACTGTGTTCAAGGGTCACGGCTTTGGGTTGAGAACCACTTTTCTAGGACTTTTCCTGATTTCCCAGACAGCACCTCACGTTTCCAGTTTTCCCAATGAACTTGTAAGTCCGTGGCTGTTGTTAGTGTCTTTCTAGCAGATTCTGACTCAGAGAGATCCCATGTATGGAGAGTAGAACAGCTCCATTGACATATGTTCTATGGTCCTTGTAGGTGGGTTCAAACTTCTGGCCTTTAGGGTAGAACCCATTTGTGAGCCCCAAGGTTTCTATATCCAGTCTTTCCTGAATAGAATTGTTAAAAGTAGTTTTTTGTTATTGGAAGTGAAGCCCTGACCCAAACAAAACAATGCTAAAAGAATGAAAAAGTTCCAAGGCAGTGATGCCACAAAATAAAAGAAAAGAAAAGAAAAGAAAGAAAGGAATGAAAAGAAATGAAAAAGTCATGTATGGCTATTTCATTAGTGAATCAAAATGATTGGGGAATAATGGCTTAGATGATTTATTTTGGTTACTTAAAAGGATCTTTCCATTTTTTACTCCAGTTTAAAATGTGCTGTAGGTCATTCTGCTCTCACTTTGACATGGTTTTGTTTTTTATAATTCTCACAGATGTCTTGATCAAAGAAGATAAGTCACTGTATTCTGACAACACTTACATCTTAAAGATGTAAGTTAAAGAAATAATGTTTCCCAATCTGCCGTGGGCTTCTTGGGGACAGGAATCATCGCTGTCTCCTTCACTCTTGCTGATATTTAACATGGTGGCCTCCCCATCACAAAGTAAACAGGGCCCTGGTAAATGTCTTCCCCCCCCCCCAGTGGTGATAATGCTGACAATATTTGGATGCATGCAGATCTATTCTGCTTACAAAGACTTGAGCAATTATGATGAACATAATGCCACTGAACTGTGAGTGTGAAGGTTGTTGAAGTGAAAATGTTTTGTTGCATATGTATTTACCACAATATTTTTTTAAAGGAAGACATTCAAAAGAAAGCAAAAAGAAACAGCAACATGCCATGAGAATCTGGACGCTTCTCCCAGCAGTGGTGCTGGCTGGGAATGTAAGTTGGAATGAAAGCTTTGTAGGAAAGGGGAAAATAGACTCTCTAAGAGAGTCAGGAGTCTGTAGCCTCCAGGGAGTGAGGGTCTTGTTATTAGATATGCTAATGAGATCTCAAAGTCTTGACAGATATAAGAGCCTTCAGGTTATATTTCTGGTTGCTAAGATATCCAATTAAATTCCTGACTCATTCTCAAAAAGTTAAACATGGAACCTAGCAATTTCACTCCCTGGATATACACCTAAAAGACTTAAAAGCAGTCACTCAAACATAGGCCTGGGTACCAATGTTCACTGCATTTTCCACAATAGCCAGAGTGGCAGCAGCCTGGGTGTCTAGTGACAGATGAAGGGATAAACAAAATGTGGTATGTACATATGATGCAATAGGATTCAGCCATTCAGTCATGAAATTTTAATACATGGACAAGCCTTGAAAACCTTATGCTGAGTGAAAGAATCAGGTACAAAAGGACAAATGTTGTGTGATTTTATTTATATAAAATACTTGTTGTCATTGTTGTTGGTAGGTGTGATCAAGTTGACTCTGACCCTATGTGACCCTCTGCACAGCAGAAACATAAAACTGACATAGCAAGCAAATTCTGAGAGACAAGTAATGGAAGTTGGGGTGAGGGAAGAAGAGAGACTCCTTCTTGAGTTTAGAGTCTGTGGAGTGATTAAAAATTTCGTAAATGGGCTGAGCCCCGGTGGTGTAAGTGGTTGAGTGTGGGACTGTGGCCCGCAGGCTTGGCGGTTCAAATCCAGTGGTGGCTCTCAGGAGCAGCACTGGGTAGCGCCCACAATCACCAGAGACAGTGACGCACCCCCCCTCCAAAAAAAAAATTTGGTAAATAAGGTAATAATGATGCCACCCTGAGAGTGAGACAGGTTAAGAAAGAGCCTAGATTCTCCCATTCCTTATCTTAAGCTGAAATGACTGACCACTTTCTGGATCTTATCTCTCACACTCAGTTCCAGTTAATGTTTGAACTTACAGTGATTTTCGATTCCATTTCTCCCCAATGAGAATATTGCGGTTTTTAGCCCTACTTCCCTGTTCTACAGCATTGCGCACTTGGCCAGCTCAGACTGAACACAGGAGCAGGGCCACACCACACTGGTGACGTTGAGTTAAACCCAAGGACACGGATCATCCAGAGGACTTGAACTTGTGGAACCAGCTGCCGAGAAGCTGTAGTACCCATTTTGCGCACCTGCTACCCATATACCCAATTAGGAGAATTCCACCAGTGTGGGCTCAATTCCTAGGGTTCTCTGCCTCTTTTCATGAATAAATATAGTGTCTTTCCTTCCTAAACTCCCTTTAAAACTCTCTCTTTTCTTTGTTCAGAGAATTTGGTCTGTGTTGCCTCAGGGACCATCACACTTCCCCTTGCAACTTGCTTTTCTTCAATAAATCTTTTTGCTTATGCTAAGCTAGGCTCCCTAATTCATTATTCTTACTAGCCAGGGGAAGAGATAAGCAAAAACCAAACAAACAAAAACTTCACTCTTGGCCTTGGGTCTGATGTGACTGGTAGCAAGCCCATAGAGCAAAGTAGAAGTTCCCCTTTGGATTTCAGAGGCTGTAAATCTTAATGAGAGCACATTTTATCTTTCTCCTGCCGAGAGGCTGGCCCATTTTGAACTGCTGCTCTCCAGATTAACAGATCAATGTCAGGAAGGCTCTGTGGTGGTCATGTGTTATGCTAATTTCGAGATGTAGGAGTGGAGTCTGGCCTGTTAATCTGGAGATAGCCATTGAGTAGCCAATGTGGCTTCTGTGTGGGCATGGCTTTCTCCTGAGAATTTTGGGAAATCTCGCAATATTTCCCTTGTGGAGATGAGAAGTTATCTCCCCAGTTGTTGGGAGTCTCAGAGATGATGAATCAAGGACAAGACAAGATGGCAGTGTCCGAGTAGCTGCAGGAGCCAGAGGAGAGGCCACATGGCCTTGTCCTGATGGAACCAGACCTCTGAAGCTGGTGAAGCCACGTGGAGACCCCTGCCAGCACTGAGTTGCTTCTACTACCAGCAGATGATGTTGCTGGACCCTGAGCCTTGGAAGTGAGGAGCCATGAGGGGACCCCTGACAGTGCCAGGATTCTGCACCCACTGGTCCCTGACTTCATGAGTCAGAAGGAGACATTATAGACTGGTATCGGACTTATGAGCTAATCTCGGACTTGTGACTTTGTACAGGACTGGGTTGGGATGCTTTCTTAATGTCTTATTCCTCTTATATTGAAACCGTACCCTTATATCCATATGCGTGTCTATGGATTTATTTCTCTAGTCTACTCGGACTAACATATTATGGTACCAAGACTGGGGTCCTGGAGAAGCAAATCATAAAGATGGAAAGTAGATGTATGTCTGACTTCTGCCTCATGGTATTGTTATTTCTTTGGCTAGCCAGAAGTCAAATATGTCCTTGCAGTTTACTGAATTGTTTTCTGGAAACAATATGGGAAGCTAGTTTTGATTATTTTGTTTGGGTGCTCTCTTTGGTTATTCCTATATAAAATGACAAAAATGAATTTTGTTATTGTGTATCTTGAGCTCAGGGGTAAAAACTGCCATTTGAATGTCTCAGAACCCATGCTGCTCAAGGACAATGGTTAAGAAGGTCAGAATGCCTGACTGAAAGAATGGATCTATTTTGATGCCTTCAGAGACCTAATTCCATGTTTTTGTGTAAATAGTAGTTTAGATAAGGATATAGATAAGATTAATAAGTATTGAGCTTGACTGTTTTAAGAATTAAGTTTAATTTCTGACTGTGTTATTTATACTGATTTCTTAGGCCTATTATTGTAAATATAAGGATGTATAGAAATGTTTATTGGGAAGTATGAAGAGAGAGTTTGTAAATCCAGTTGCCTCAAGCCAAGTATTTACCTCTAGAGGGTTTAGGACTTAGCATCAAAGAGATTAACCCCACTTTGTCCTTAGATGGGTTTAGGCCACACCTAGAAAGACTTCTCTGAAGAAATTAGCCCCACCCAGTCTTTTGGAGTACTCAGGATACTTGTGTTCTGAGAGAAGGTCAGACTGACCGATAAAGTAGGATAAAGTCTGTTTCCTTGCAAAATCCTGACACGCGATTATTTTCGGAAGTGAAGGAATTTGGAACCATGACGATAACTCCTCTCTGGGACTGAATGTTAAAGGAAACTTGTGGCAGGCTGAAATGCTTGTTAGGTGACCACCCAGATTTACTACTTGTCAGTGAAAGTAGGAGAAATGCGACAATAAAGAGACAGGTTGACTTTGGCCACTGACACCCTTAGACTTGGTTCACAGGAAATAGAGAAGATGAGAGCAGGTTGATTGGTCTGAAGTTCATGACCTAGCATGGGAGAGCTAGGCGTGTTGAGAATTTGTGATAGGACCATAGCCTAAGAGAAGGCAACCTATGGATACCCTGGTGAGGCTAAGTGAGACAGCCCACATTGAATTGACAAGAACCAGACCGGAGGAAGAGAAGCGATTTGAGTCTGTGAACTCATGCATATCGCTGCTGACTTTATGGATGGCTTGTCCTGATTTGACTTTGCTAATGGATATACACTTTACGAGTTTCCAATTGGAATGAAGATTCTTCACATTGAAAGATATGATTGTTTCCTTAGAGCACTGGGTTGGTGTAAGTGGGCAATATAGAAATTAGATCCCCAAAATGAGGGAATAAAGGCACGAGGTGGTTGGCTTACAAACTCTCATGGATGGGGGGAATATATATTCATAGGATTATAGGATCAAGGTGTAGATATTATGTAACTGCAATTGTAAGGCAAAGGATATCTTTTGTTCACTTATAGAATATTATTTTTAAATGATGGTGACGTGTTGAATTATATGCATTTTAGTTTTATCCTGTTAGGTATAGATATGATTTTATTGTATATTTCAAAGTTACATATGGCTACAGAGTTATGTAAAAGTGTAAAATTAACAAGGGGTGGTCTGTGGCACTCATGTGCTTATGTAAATTTCATGATTGAGATGTAGGGTTGGAGTCTAGCCTGTTAATCTGGAGATAGCCATTGAGTAGTCAATGAAACCTCTGTGTGGGCATGGCTTTCTCCTGAGAATTCTGGGAAATCTTGTGATAGTTCCCTGATGGAGATGAGAAGCTATCTCCCCAGTTGTTGGGAGTTATTCTCAGAGAGGATGAATTATGGACAAGACAAGATGGCAGTGTCCCAGGAGCTGAAAAAGCCGGAGGAGAAGCCACATGGCTATCCCTTATGGAACCAGACCTCTGAAGCTGGAGAAACGACGTGGAGACCCCTGCCAGTGCTGAGTTGCTTCTACTGGATGCTGTTGATGAACCCTGAGCCATGGAAGGGAGGAGACCTGAGGAGACCCCTGCCAGTGCTGGGACTCTGCACCCACTGGCCTGTGACTTCTTGAGTCAGAAAGAGACTTTATAGACTGGTATCGGACATATGAGCTAATGTCGGACTTGTGACTTTGTCCTGGACTGGGTTGGGATGCTTTCTTAATGTCCTACTCCTCTTATATATAAACTGTACCCTTATATCCATATGCATGTCTATGGATTTGTTTCTCTAGTCTACCCGGACTAACACAGGCTCCCAGGCAGGGAAAGAAGCTTCAGCAGGCAGCATGTTTTGGTAGCAAGAGCAATATTCCCATTTCTGTGACTCATCCCTACTCCACTTGGTACTCTGTCACCCACCCATGTATTTTCTAGGTCTTCCTTTTGTACTGCATTGCAGCCCAACACCCTCCTGCCAAGAATGTACGTAGTGTGAACTAGGGTTGAAAGCATACAAAGTAAATGCATCACTATCCATCATGCTGAGCCAGGCCTTCAGAGTCTCTGCAAAGAACCACACTAACCAAGCTGCTAATCTAGGGGTCCATCTCGACAACATCTGGGAGGAGATGACTCACCAACTGGACCGCTTTAAGGACAGAGGGGGGTTAGAAGTGGAAAGGGGCTGAGCTCTGGTGTCGCAGTGGTTGTGTACAGGGCTGTGGCCCACAGGCTTGGAAGTTCAAATCCAGCAGCAGCTCTCCATGAGCAAGACTGGGCTTCCTATTCCCACCAGGGCAGTGATGGGAGGGGGTGGGGTGCGAGAAAGAAGGTGGAGACAAGTGAGAAGGAAACAGAATCCTAGAAGCTGAAAGAGATAAAACAAAAAAAACCAAACCACTCTCCAGTGGCCTCCCAGTCAGGAAGCACGTGGCATTTTGGTCAGGCAACCCACAAGGTGGTTCCTTGTCTGAGCAGACAGTAAATTACCTTTCTGTCTCTTTTTCATGCAATGTCCACTTTATTTCAACTGGCTAATAGAGTAGGACAAAGGCAACAATGGCAAGGGCAAGACTGCCTATAGTCAATGCCATTGAATTGGACCCTTAAAAATGATTAAAATGTGATGCTATGTATGCTTCACCACAAGTTTTTAAAAGGCCATACTATGTGGTCTCTTAAAGGGAAGTTGTATTTTATTTTTATTTATTTACTTAGTCATTAAGTGATGGCACACTCAGACTTTACAAAATGCAGAAGACTCGACAGAGCAGACAAAACAAGCCCTAGCTCATCACCTGCAAGGACCATCTATGGCCATGTTTCTTCGGCTTTCTTGAATTTGCATACTGGAGAAGTGTGCTAGAGCTTCAATTCTGAAGACCAGGATTGCAGAAGACTGGGGTTTATAGCAGAGGCCCTGAGTTAGTCCGGATAGACTAGAGGAACAAATTTCAGAGGCATGCATATAGGTATAAAGAAAGGGTTTATAAACAAAAGAAATGTGACACTAAGAAGGCATCCCAATCCAGTCCAGTGCAAAGCCTTAAGTCCAATATTAACACATATGCCCGAAGTCAGTCTATAAAGCCTGCTTCCGACTCAGGAAGTCACAGGTCAGTGTGTGTAGAATTCTGGCGCTGGCAGGGGTCTCCCCATGGCTCCTCGCTTCCATCAACAGCATGCCACTCCAGCTTCAGAGGTCTGTCTTGATCAGGGCAAAGCCGAGTGGTCTCTCCGCTGGCTCCTCCAACTTCTCCGACGCTGCCAGCTTGTCTGTGATTAATCGTCTCTCAAACTAACTCCCAACAACTGGGGAAGATAGCTTCTCATGTTCACGAGGGAAATACCGCGAGATTTCTCAGGAGTGTCAGGTGAAAGCCATGCCCACACAGAGGCCTCATCAGCTACTCAGTGGCTTTCTCCTGATTAACAGGCCAGACTCCATCCTTGTATTTCAATTATAAAATTAACATAAGCACATGACTGCCACAGGCCCTAACTCTGCTTGGAGACCCACCCTGACTGAGCACCCACTGAGCACTTTCTGTCATCCCACTGATGCCCTCACTGCTCTTGAGAACCCTCGAACTCATCGTAGCCACAGGACTAGATTAGAAAGGTCCCTCTGTCAGATGTAAATCTTTAGGGGAACAGAAAGCATCACCCTTCTCATGAAGCATGAGGTGGCCCAGTGCATAGTTCCCTAAGTCGTCAGAGCGCCAACGGGAAAAGCTCTGTCCTGTGATAGACTGTGTTTGAAAATGTAGTACTACCCCTCCCCTAGCCAGCTCATGATCCGGGACTGGCCTACATATGTCTGTGATGGACTTTGCAGTACTGTGGTCCCATAGTCATGAGTCCTACCCTAACTACCTTGGTAGAAAGGCCCTGAAAAACCTAATTTTGTAAGGGTTTCTAATGGGCAATAGCACTGTATCACTGCCTGCAACCTGCTTTCAATCATGACTTCTTAAGGGTTTCCATTGTCCTATAGAAGTGGCCAAAATCTCTGACTGTTGAGACACAATTATGACTCTGTGCTGTTCGTCTCCCTTACCCAGATGGTTTGTCTTTGTCTGTGTCTTGCCTTCATCTCCTTTAAGGTATAATAAATGGAGCTCTACAAATTATATATAGTTCATAAATTACATAAATTATATTTTAGTTTGGGGTCTCTTTTTTCTGTACAATAAAAGTTAGAGGTGGGGGAAAAGCACATTGGTACAGATAAGAGCTCTCGACAGATGGAATTCAGGACACATAAAACCCTCAGGAACAGTAGTGGGCATAGCAATATCATGAGGGTAGACATGGTGGGGGGTGGGGGAGGGGAGATAGAGGGAACCCATTACAAGGTTGGATATATAACCCACCTCCTGCAGGGACAAATAACTGAAATATGGATAGAGAGAGAGAATGGACAGTGTAAGACATGAAATAGCAACAATAATATATAATTAATCAAGGTTTCACAAGAGTGGGCGGGTGGGGGAGGGAGGGAACAAAAGAGGAACTGATACCAAGACCTCAAGTAGAAAGAAAATGTTTTGGAAGTGCCGGTGACAACATATGCATAAGTGTGCTTAATACAACTGAACGATGGAGTTGCATAAGATTTGTAAGAGGCCTCCCCCCAAAAAGTGAATAATTAAAAAAATTAAAGACAAAACATTTAAAAAGTATCCCCTCTGTGGCAAGTCTTTAGTACTCCTGACTTGAGGATATTATCCTCTGAGGCAAGACTCCCTCCTCAAAGAGCACTTCCACCAGCCACCAAAATCCCTGACTGGTGTATCAAAACCTGGAGATGTTCTGTCTCGGATCTGGGGGAAAGGAGTCCATTTCTTTGCATGACATACTGATATTCAGTAAAATCAGTTAGGAAAGGCCAGCTTATCCAGTTGGCTGTACATTCCACCCCACAGCTTTGCAGCTGCACTCTCAGGGGAGGGGACAGAAGTCCGTGAGAAGAGGCAGTCGGATGGGGGAGCTAGGGAGCAGGGTGTGGGTGTGTCTGAAGAAAAGGGACTACTATGCTTATGTGACTGTGAGTGTATGAGGCGTGTAGATTTGGGCAAAGTTAATTCCTACAAGCGCTTGCTAATGCATGTCAAGGACGAAGCTAAGAAGAGGGAGGAAACACAAGTCTGCAAATGGCTACTTAATGAAAAAAACCCTCATCCTTTCCCATTCCCGTTCTCTCCATTCTCTGAAAACTAGTTACTGATAACAGCGTGGGACAAAAAACACCAACCATCCAATCAACCAAACATTTCCTTTGTTCACTTCTTTAAAATGGACCCCAGACTCTCAAGCAGAACGTGCACTCAAATGAAAGCCCTTTTGTTTGGTTCCACGCTGGTCGGATAACTGCAAGGTCCACAGTTCCACTTCTTGGGAGAAAGACAGGGCTGTCTACTTTAATAAAACAATTAGTTTTGGAATCCCAAAGGGCTAGTTCTACCCTATCCCACAGGGTCATTGGCACCAACTTCAATGGCCACGAGGGTTTTTGTTTTTTGTTTTTCTTCAATCTGCCTGTGAGTTGGGGGATTGAGATTTGCTCAATGGTGCATCCCTAAGAAGCATTAGGATGGATTTTTAGTAACTAGCTTACAGATTATTTGGATTAGAACCTAAACATTTTGGTAAATGATATTCTTTAATGATTTTTTTCATACTCCAGTTCAAAGAGCCTTATTAATTCTGCCTCCAAAATGTACCCTGAATATGTTCTTTCTTTCTTGATTACATCAAATGAGTTCAAGCCACCATCATCACCTGGTTCTCACCTGACATGAAATAATAACTTCCTACTTGGGTTCCCCATTCCATTTGACTCCATTATCCACTCAAAAGCCAGCATTATTTTTAAAAAAATACATCTCATCATGCCTTACTCCAGCCTAAAATTCTTCAATACTTCCCTGTGGCACATATGTGAGAATTCAGAAATACTATCAGAGCCCTATCAGATCTAGCCCGTGTTTTACCTCTCCTTCACTCTGTCCTACATTCCATCTATGTCAGCAGTTCTCAACTTGTGAGTTGAGACTCCTTTGGGGGTTGAATGATCTTTTCGAAGGGTTCACCTAAGACGATTGGAAAACACTTATTTCTGGTGGTCTTAGGACCTGAGACACTGCTCTTCCATCCATCTCCAGGCAGGTCGGCCCACATACGAGTATGTGGCATGATGACATCATCGTGCCAACCCCATCACATATACCCTGCACATATACAGGTGTATATGACAGGGCTGGCGCCATAATGTACTTATGCAGACCACACGTGTGTAGAGAGCAGCTTCCGTATAGAGAGCAACTATTCTGTTAAAAGCTGCTACTGTGTTGAAGGCAGTATTGGAGGTAAAAATGACTTCATGAATTAGAATTACTGGGTAAATGTAAAATCAGGTACTGTAAAATCAATTACTGCAAAATAAAAAATATATATGCACTATGGAAACTTAATCTGGATGTTAATCAGTCTTTTTTATCAGTCTTTTTATGTTCAGCTGTGGCTGATGTGAATATTGCTCCCATATGATAGTAAGGAGTATGTAAAAAAAAAAAAACACAGAGAATGGTATATCATAGAAAAGTTTAATGAACTATATTGATTGAACTATGTCCTGTATCATCTTTTGTATTATTAAAGCTATCCTTATATATTATTTTCATCAGAAAATCATCTCATGACAATGGATCATGTAGAGAAGAATGTTAAGAAAATAAAATATAGTGAGGTTTTTTTATAGTATGGTTTTACCTCAATAATTACAGCAGGAATTGAGAGCCTCCAATGTGTTATTTGTTGTGAAGTTCTATCAGCTGAATCTATGAAATCAAACAAACTAAAACGCGATTTTGATAGCAAACATTCCTGCTTTGCCCCTAAGGATAACAACTATTTTAGGAGTAAAGTTGATGGACTCAAGAAAGCCAGATTTGACACTGGTGGCAAGTACCACAAACAAAACTGACAGCCATTGAAGCTTCATATTTGGTGGCACTCAGAATCACCCGAGCTATGAAACCTCATACAATTGCTAAGAATTTACTGTTGCCAGTGGCCAAAGACATTGTTTGAGTTGTGATTGGAGATGAATTTGTTATGAAATTGAGTGCAATTTCCTTATCTAATGACATGAAGAAGACTAGATGACATGTCTGATGATATTCTTAATCAGGTAACCCAGGAAATTAAATCTGCTCCACATCCAATATTGAGCATCCAGTTTGATGAATCTACAGACGTTGTAAACTCTTCAGTTACTAGTTTACATGAGGCATATTAATGATGGAAATTTTGTTTTGTTTTGTTTTGGGGCATCATTGCCCTCTGGTGGGAGTATGCTCCTGAAGAGCTGCTGCTGGATTTGAACCGCCAACCCAGTAGGTTGCAGTCCTGCACACAACCACTATGCCACCAGGGCTCAGCCCAATGATGGCAATTTTAAAGACGAGCTTCTTTTTTGCAAATCTCTTGAAAGACAGCTTCTGCACATGATGTATTTGACACTGTTCATTGCTGAAAGAGCATAAGCTCTCTTGGGAAAAGATTTGTTGTGTTTGCACAGATAGTGCTTTAACTATGCTAGGATGTCGATCTGGATTTCAACGTTTGATACTGAATGAGTCACCAAAAAATCATTAGAACTCACTGTCTGATTCATAGGCAAATATTAGCAACGAAGACACTGTCCCAAGAGTTACAAGAAGTAATGAGAAATGTCATGAGTTCTGTCAATTTTGTAAAGGCAAGCACTTTAAATAGCTGATTATTTTTTTCCAGCTGTGCAATGAGTTGGAGACGCTGAATAATGCTCTGCTATTTCACACTGGAGTGAGATGGTTGTCAAGAGGAAAAGTTTTAAAACGTGCTTTTGAGCTTCCTGATGAATTCAAACATTTTCAAATCCGAAAACAAGACCATAGTTCAAAGCACTTTTCAGCGATAAAAGTGGACTGCAGAAAATAGCTTACTTGGTTGACATCTTTGCCCTCTTGAATGAGTTAAATTGATAACTGCAAGGACCAACTACAACATGCATAGATTCATCTGAAAAGATCAATTGTTTCAGATGAAATTTCAACTTTGGGGAAAAAATAGGATGAAAATAAAATTTACATGTTGCCTAACTTATCTACTTTCTTTGAGGAATATGGCATTGAACCAGGTAAAAGGATTATGATGATAATTTCTGTGAAAGAACACTTGCACAAGCTTGCAGGCGATATTTCATCATACTTTCCAAATCTGCCTGACATCCCATTTGCACTTACCAGAAACACATTTACAGTCAAAGTGGAAGATGTTTTTGAGACAGCACAGGAGGAATATATGGAACTTATTAACAGTGATGCAGCGAGAACTCATTTCTCTACAGCGCCAGTTACAAAATTCTGGATTAAGTGTTTGCAGACATATCCTGTCTGTCTGAGAGTGTGTTGTGCCTTCTTTCATATTCAACAACATATCTTTGTAAAATGGTTTTCGTTGGCTAGCACGTCTAAATACAGAAGTAGACGTGTGGAAGATGATCTTTGTTGTGCTCTTGCGAAGACTGCATTGAGAATTTCTGATCTGATGAGAAAGAAGCAATCTCAGCCTTTGCACTGACATTGTTTTTTATGCTTATTTTCACAAAATGTAGCAATGTAGTTTACTGTTGTTATATTAAGACTTATCCATGCTACACCGTGCTTTGAGACAAAATTTCATTGATTTGTCATTAGAAATAAGTATTTAATAATATATAATTACATCTTGCTTTTGTGATTAATCAATATGTTTTAATTATGTTCAATTTGTAACAATGAAAATACACCCTGCATATCAGATATTGACATGATTATTTCATAACAATGGCAAAATTATAGTTATGAAGTAGCATTGAAAATAATTTTATGGTTGGGGATCATCACAACACGAGGACTTGCATTAAAGGGTCATGGCAGTAGGAAAGTTGAGACCACTGTTCTAGATTGTTTGGATTTCACTTGTCAGTTCAGTTTCTTTAAGGCACCAAGCTCTTTTTTTTCCCACCCCTTAGAACAGTGCATCTTCTATTCTTCTGCAGAAGATGGTCTTCCCCTGTCTTTCTTCCCACCCATTCTTTGAACTTCAGGTTACACATCCCTGACCCATCTACCCCTAGTCTAACTCAGGCTCCCCCTATTGTACATAGCACTCTATACATTTGCTTTGCAGTCAGTCTTACTAGAGTTTGCTCTGCTACCTCCCTTGTGCCTGTATGTGGCCAACACTCCTTGAATAGATTATTTAAATCCTCCAGGTTGCAAGAGTTTAAAATAGCAATGACCAAAGATTTCTTGTATCTTTTCTCTGCCAGTTTGGCTCACATAAAAGGCACTCAATAAATATTTAATTCATTAGTTGAATAGATAATTTCATATTTTGGACAGAAAGCAAAGTGTCATACCTAGAGGCACTTTAGGATCAAGCACACCCAGGTGTAATTACAGTCCACCCTCTTCTTACGTGGTGAAAGTGAAAGCTGTCATAATGAGGATTGAGTACAAACATGTATAATTACCTTAATGATAATTTTACTCCCATAAGAAAAAGTAATAGATGTATACCACTTCTGAATTTTACTGGCATGGATATGCTATCTATAATGAAAGGATGTGACCAGCTATAAAGGACTGCACTGAAATCAAGCCCCTTCTCCCTGAATGTAGTAGGCTTAAAAGGAGAGTTCAGTTCAGTGCTCACTGCCATTGAGACATTACTGATTCACAGTGACCCCCTGACGGGTTTCCAAGACCATGATTGTTTTGGGGAGTGGGAAGATCAGTCTTTCTTCCATGGAGCTGCTGGTGCTTTTCAACTGCCAGCCATGTGAATCGCAGCCAGATGTGTGATCTCTGCACCACCAGAGCTCCTGCTTAGAAGGAAAAGGTGAGTAGAAGCCAAAGAATAAGTGTAGTGAGAAAGCCCTTTTGTTTAGGGCAAAACACTAGCCCTTGAATCTTAAGCTGCAGACTCAAGGCAAACCAAGCAGTTATTATGGTAAATTTCATGCTGTGAATAATGTTTGTGCAAATTTGACTTAAATACAAAGGCAATTCAAAGAAGGATTACTACTAGTGATTCTATTCATACATGGTGTGTTAGTCTGGGTTAACTAGAGAAGCAAATTCAAACACTCATACGTGTGTAAGAAAGTTTTTTTTTTTTAATCAAAGAGTAGTTGTATATTAAGAGCACATCTGAGCCTAGTCCAGATCAAGCCTTTAAGTCTGATATTAGCCCATATATCTGATACTAGTCTATAAGTTCCTCTTCAGACTCATGCAACACATGCAGTGATCCTGAATTCTGGAAAATTACAGGCCTGTGGGTAGGAAGTCTTGTCGCTCCAGTGGCAGTAGAAGCATCGCCAAGGCTCTGGCTGGCATCAGCATGGCTCTGTGTGGCTTGTCAGCATGAACACAGGAGTTCCCAGAATCCTCAGAAGGACATGTCCATACAGAGGCCTTATTGGTTATGACCAGATTGATAGGCTAGACTCTACTCCTTTGCTGAAATTGACATGAGATTATGTAGCTGTCACAGATGGCATGGGTTTATTCCAACCAAAACATATTTAGACATGTTTCTGATATCAGTAGATAGCTGTAGACAAGTTCTCTGAGAAATGTACTTGTCTTACTTTCCTTAGGGTGTCTAAGCCCCCAGAAAAATAATAGATTCTGAGGGGAATCTGTGAGACCTTTTAAATTGAAAGCAGAAAGATCAGCTCAGAAGGTTAAGGAGGCTGTTTTTTGGGATTCCCAAAGGGTAATCATAATAGTGTGTGTGTGTGTGTGTCTGTGTTTAAAGACAGAAGATCATGGAGACTTGTTTAGACTGGACTGATTAGGAAAAAAATTGGGGGACACTCATATGTGTAAAAGGGAACTTTTATCAATGAACTGTTATATATTGAGAAAATATCCCAGCCCGGTCCAGGTCAAGTCCATAAGTCTGTTATGAGTCCATCTGTCCAATACCAGTCCATAAATTCATCTTCAGACCCACACAGCACATGTAATGATGTTGAATGCAGGAAGATCATAGGCTGGTAGTAGAAAAGTCTTTTGAGCCAATGGTGATACATACATCTCAACACTGGCTTGGGTCTCCACGTGACTCCTCCAGCTTTCTGTGTGGATCTTCCATATACAATAGTTCTTGAAGTAAGAGAGGCTCTAGCAGGCCTCAGCAAGTCTCCATGTGCCTTGTCAATAGAAAGATAAAGGCAGATATAGAGAGGAAGTTACCAGAATCCTCATGAGAAGGCCACACCCATGAAGGAGGCAACATCAGTCTGTAACCTGATTGACAGGCTAACCACCACCCCTTCACTTTTTAATCAAGTGACATGAAATTATGTAGCTACCACAAGGCTTCTTAGGAAGAAATTTTAAGAAAATTGTAAACTCCACTGGTGAGACAAGGACCGGAAAAGTTGTGCAAAGGAATTTGCTTCTCTCACACCATTTCACTTGGTTATTCTTCAGGGTAGCAAGGGCTGTCCCAAGAGAATTCCATTGGGAAAACGTACTTTGGTCCTGTTCCTTAGTATTTCTTTTTGTTCCCAAAACACAAAGAACATTTTAAAAGAATACAATTTGAGTCCCTCCAGGATGCCAAAACTTTTTGTTTTGAGAGGTTGTAAATCGGAGAGCACAGAATTTTTCAGGGAAGTATTAGAGGGTAGAAATATCGCCTTCCAAAGTGTATAAGTATAGCTGGGGCTCTGTCATGAAGTAGTAGCACACACTTTGATGTCTTTCTTTAATGAAGGCTCTATGATTTTTGGAGTGATACTTTTTGACTTCACGAGTACCCGGGAGGAAATGGTAGTTTGGGCAGCTAAGCAATCCCCCTATGACTCTGCTGACTTTTCTGGGCACATTTGAAGATAACAATGCTTTATTGGTGACAAAGACCATCATAACCAGTTGTTTGATCAGGAAAAGGACAAGTGAGGATGTTTTAGGGTACAAAAGAGACCTCATCTCAAGGATAATTTTTTTTTCCACATCACTGCCCTGGTGGGAGTAGGAAATCCAGCCTTGCTCCTGGAGAGCTGCTGCTGGATTTGAGCCGTCAACCCTCTGGGCTGCAGTCCTGCACAAAACCATTGCGCCACCAGGGCCCAGCTTCATCTCAAGCATAATTTACCGAGAACATTTATTAAGTCTTAAAAGAGACATGACACAGACACAGCCTCCGGATGAAGGAGGCCATTAGTACAAGGTTAAGTTGGCATCCAATTGTGATGAGTTGTAAGAATCCCCAATAAAATGATTAAAAAAAATGGCATCCAAGGATTAATTGTGATAACAAGCTTCCTTAAAAGACTTATTTGGATGCTCTAACAGTCACACCAAAGAGATCCAATTCGGAAACTCCACTAGGTGAACAGAACTCTACCTTGAACACACCTGTCACCTGAGGTGACTTTTCAAACAGAAAAGTCATGGTGTTTGAAGAATCAGAAGAAATACACAAATCAGTGATTGAACTATGGAATGATATCTGTATTAGATTCCCATAAAATTTTAAAAAATGGTTGGGCAAAGGAAACTCATAAAAACTTGATGAGTGGCAGATCAGTTTGTCAGTTACAGGTAGGTTGACAGAAGCACGAACAGGGCCATGATTGGGATATGTACAGAAGATTGTTCCCAGGTCCTCCGACTAAAACGGTCACAGTGAGACTGTGAGAACATGGCTCATGACTATGGAATCCCCTGTATTGTCCCTCATGAGGGGATTTCCACGAAGGACACAAGTCCTGAAGAATGAGACTGCCCCTCCCTAGGCTGACCAGATAACAGTAGAGGCAATCCACTCTCCAAAGCATTCTGCCTGAGGGCAAAATTATCTATTTCTTTGGTTGGTGATCAGAAATAATTCAATGAAGACTTAATCTCTCTGGGGGCCCTGCAAATGGATTTGAGGCTGTCATTGGCACCCATAGCCCTTTGAAGCCAGGGTGCTCAGAATTGAGCTGTAACACAAGGCTCACATGTTTGGTTCAAGGACACTCATTCCAGGTCAGTATCAGAGAGCGGAATGATTAAGTCCTGCACAAAGTGTATCACCAACTATTCTCCGGCCCAGCTGGGCTTAGAGAGCAGGACCTGTAGAAGAGTGGGCACAAAGAGGAAAGGACTGTTCTTCAATCACTAACAGAGTTGGGGAGCCACCATGTGAGGGCCAGATGGGGGAAGAGGTCATATGTGAGAGCTCACAATGGACACAGCAGACCAGGCTGTGCTTGGACCAGACACCAGGCTGCAGTGGCATCAAAAAGAGGGTGGTGCCTTCCGTGAGCATTGGCCCACTGGCAGCTTCTTTGCAACAGAATATTGGCCTAGGTTATAGGACAGGAGACATCATTGTAACCAAAAATAAAACCACATCCGTTGAGTGGATTTTGACTCTTAGGGAACAATTTCCTCAATTCCCAACTCCAAATCTATTAACACTCAGTGTATTCCTAGCTATCCAGGGTGTCTGAGATTATAAATCTTTACAGAATCCCATAGTCTTATCTTTCTCCCTCAGAGACGCAAAGTTTTTCTGACTGAATAAGGCAGTCAAACAGACATTGATTTACTGCTGTTTTTCTGACCCAAATGTGTGAGGCCCAGAAAAACATTAATTTACATACAGCAGTAATACACACAACCTGCCCAACAGCTAAGTTTTTATTTGCTGCCTTGAAAAAGGTCAGTTAATGTGCCACTAACTAGTCCATTTCCTGCAACCGTAAGAACTGCTTGCATCTAATAAAAACAGATACTGTCTGAAAGCCCTTAAAAAACTATCCAGCCCATAAAACTAATCAATTCTGACTCCTGGCCACCCAGAGTGTTATAGAGTATAACTGTGTGCTACAGCATTTTCATAGTTGTGACAAGTGGTAAGATTCAAATAATTTAACATTGGGTCCCCTGTCCTCATGACCACTTTATTTATTTTTACATCATTTTATTGGGGCCTCCTACAACTCTTATTATGTGTCAAATACATTTGTACATTTGTTGCCATCATCATTCTCAAAACATTTTCTTTCTACTTGAGCCCTTGGTATCAGCTCCTCATTTCCCCCCTTCTTTCCTCCCTTCCTTCCTCAGGAACCCTTGATAATTTATAAATTATTTTATCACGTCTTACACTATCCAAGTCTCCCTTCATCCACTTGTCTGTTGTCTATTCTCCAGGGAAGGAGTTATATGTAGATAATTGTGATCGGTTCTTCCTTTCTCCCCCCACCTTCCCTTTCCCCTCCTGGTATCACTACTCTCATTATTGGTCTATTGGTCCTGAGGGGTTTATCAGTCTTGGATTTCCAAGCTGGATATATAAGGGATCATAATAGTGGTGCGTGTATGTGTGTGTGTGTAATTATTAAAGAACTAGAGGAAAGTTGCGTGTTTCATCGTTGCTATACTGCACCCTGACTGACTCATCTCCCATGACCCTTCTGTAAGGGATGTACAACTGGGCTTTGGGTCTCCACTTCACACTCCCCCTCATTAACAATATGATTTTTTGTTCTCTGATTCCTGATACTTGATTCCATTGACACCTCGTGATCACATTGGCTGGTGTGCTTCTTCCGTGTGGGCTTTGTTGCTTCTCAGCTGGATGGCTGCTTGTTTATCTTCAAGTCTTTAAGACCCCAGATGCTATATCTTTTGATAGCCAGGAACCATAAGCTTTCTTCACCACATTTGCTTATGTACCCACTTTGTTTTCAGTGATCGTGTTAGGAAGGTAAGCATCATGGAATGCCAGGTTAATAGAACAAAGTGTTCTTGAATTGAGGGAATACTTGAGTCGAGGACCAACGTTCACCTGCTACCTTAATAATAAACCTATAAGTATAAGCACATAGATCTATTTTCCCATAATCATATAAAATATATTTACATATGTACATGCCTACATTTAGACCTCTATAAACTAGAACTTCTTGTCCTAGCTCTTTCCTCTATTTACTTTTACTTTTCTCTTGTTCCATTATCATGCTTAGCCTTCATTTGGGTTTCAGTAATTCCTCTTGGTTACATTGCTCTTGATCAAGTCCTACCAGGCCTCTTACACCCTCCTCACCACCGATTTTGAATCACTTGTTGTTTGTTTGTACCTGGGTTTGTTAACACACACTTTCTTTCCCCCGGCTCCCCCTCTCCCATGTCCTCTTGGAACCTTCCATCTAGTTGTATTCTCCTCCAGACTGTTTATCCTGATTATCTTATCTAGATAGACCTGCAGAGATAATATGCACACAAAGCAGGAAAGAACAAAACAAAACAACAACAAACAAATCAATGACAAAACAAAGGAAAAGCTTGTAAATACTTCAAGGACTGTTTGTTGACCTGTGTTTTCTGGTGGAGTCTGATAGGGTGCCATGCCCTCCCTGGCCCCACAGTCTATTTTGGCACTCCCTTGGGATTTTCTTGCTCTGCTCCCCTTGTTATTCTGTTGCACCCTCTTCGTTTTTTGCCTCACTGTGGTAGGATCAGATCAGGTGCAATACCCACGTGTGTCTCCAGTATTGTCCCCCGTAGCACTATGTGCCAGTGAAGGACGTCGTGCCTCATAGTGGGGCTGGCCACGTGATCCTCTCTGTGCACTGGCTTCTCTGAACGGAAATACCATCTTCAGTACTTGGTGAGTCAGCATGTGCTCCACTCTCTCTCCCTCTCCCTTCACTTGCTCCTGTGCGCTCTGATCGGACATGGCCCTCTCCCTGACCTATAGCTTCAGCGCTGTCCTCTCAAGTGAATTCTTCTGCGGGGAGAGGGGGTGGCTGTCCATGTAGTTGGGATTGGGTCTGGTCCCTCAGACCTTCATGCCAATATATGACATTCACGTCTTGGAACACCAGGTTGAAGTCTGGTCCCTCTTCCCCTTGAAGATATAAATAATACCCTACCTTTGTGTGGGTCAGGGCTCTGTTCCCCAACTACACATGTCTTTTTTTTCTTTTCCCCCTATTTTAGTTGGCTACCATATATATCCCTGGATTTGGTCTGGCTTCAGCCATACTATCTGGACCTTCCCCTAAGAATATTTGTATACAGGAGCTTTTTCCCTATGTCCCTTTTGCATTTTTAAGCTTACCTCAGTGGACTCGTGTGGCACTTGTCCTTTTGTGCTTGGCTTGCTTTGGCATAATTTCCTCCAGTTCTTCCCATGTGGTGATGTGTTTCATGCATGTATGCATCACTGCGTTTTGGATGTATAGTACTTCAATTTATGTTTGTACCACAATCCTCTTGACCATTTTAGATATTAAAAAAGACATGCCCCCCCCAATTTATTATTTCACAGATTTCATAGGTTAATAGTTAATAAAGACAACAAAAGAGCTACATAGACTAGATTATGCTGCAAGAAATAGTTGCGTAGATGAGTGTTAAAAAAGAATAAAGGAGGGAGTGGGGGGCAAGGTTGGAGGGGAAGGGATGGGAGCCTGAGGTCAGAGACTCAGATGGAAAGGTGGAGGTTCAGAGAGTGATGACAGCTGCAGGCATGTGAAGAAGCATGGCACATTATAGGTATTTATGTAATATGAGAAACGATGTGTGACCCCTCAATAAAATGATTAAACATGGAAAAAAGGGAAAAAAA
This sequence comes from Nesogale talazaci, assembly GCA_004026705.1. Classification (NCBI taxonomy): domain Eukaryota; kingdom Metazoa; phylum Chordata; class Mammalia; order Afrosoricida; family Tenrecidae; genus Nesogale; species Nesogale talazaci. The sequence goes on from PVJH01002853.1 coordinate 27,541, forward strand.
GAATAAAGAATGTGGGCTGAGCCCTGGTGGCATAGTGGTTGAGTGCAGGACCGCGGCCCACTGACTTGGCAGTTCAAATCCAGCAGCAGCTCTCCAGGAGTAAGGCTGAGCCTCCTACTCCTACCAGAGGGCAGTGATGCTCCCCCAAAACAAAAAAGAATAAGGCATGCACATTTGTGACTTCCACATATCAGTCTGTCTTAGAAAGAACTCTGATCACAAGTGCCGTGTTACCCACCAGGTCACTGAACTCTACCTAAATTAGCTGTTGGTTCTGCCAAACCGGCTGAAGGCCACTGACTATGACGATCTGAGAGCAGATCACCAGGCCTTTCTTGGGAGGCATCTCTGAGGGGGTGCTGATCACGACCTTTTTGATAGTAGCTCAGGGCTTAACTGTTTACACCACTGAGGGGCTTACCTGGTACATAAATGTTGGAGTATATCATTTGATGATCTTGATCCGAGAAGGCTCGGCTACTCAAGTCTCCTCTGCCCTGCCTGGGTTTCCTAATACATACTTTCTCCCACTCCAAATTTCAAATCCTGTGGCTGTTCTTCAAGCCCCCACCACCTCCATGTCCTAGCTCCTTCAGAGCTGTTGTTGTCACTGTTAGGTGGCCTTGAATCCGCTCAGACCCCCAGCGACTCTATGCACCGCGGAAGGTAGCACTGTGAGGTCTTGCGTCATGCTCACAGTCGTCCCCCGTGCCAGAGCCCATGGATGTTGTCATGGTGTCAATCCATCCCGTGGAGGGCCTTCCTCCTGTGTGCCGCCTCTGCTTTATGCAGCATGATGTCCTTCTCTGGCCATTCTTCTCTCCTGTCAGCCTATCCTAAGTATGTAAGATGAAGCTTTCCATCCTAGCATCTCAAGAGCGCTCGGGTCTTAATTCTTCCAGTACAGATCTGTTTGTACTTTAAGTGGTCCATGGTACACCCAATATTCTCCTCTAGTACCCAACGCATCAGTGATTCTTTGGTCTTCCTTATTCAATGTCTATCTGTCACACACATATGATCAATGGAGGATACCATGGCTTGAGTCTGGCCCACTTCATCCTCAAACTGACATCCTGGCTCTCCAGGACTCTAAAGAGGTCTCGTGGAGCAGATTTATCTAATGCAATACATCTTGTGATCTCTTGACGGCACCTTCCGTGAGCATTGATTGTGGAGCCAAGCAAGGTCAAACCTTGACAACTTCAACCTTTTCTCCAGTTATCATGATGGTTCCTATTGGCCTAATGGTGAGGCTTTTGGTCTTCCTTACATTGGGTTGCAATCAATTCTGAAGGCTATAATCTTTCACCTTCATCACCAGATGCTTCAAGTCCTCCTCACTCAGCAAGCAAAGTTGTATCATCTGCATACTTCCAGTTGCTAATAAGCTTTCCTCCAATCCTGAGGCCACATTCTCCTTCATATAATTCAATTTCTCTGATGATTTTCTCAGTGTATAGATTGAACAAATATGGTGAAAAGATACAACTTTGACACATACCTTTCCTGATTTTAAATCATGCAACATCCTCTTGTTCTGTTTGCACAATTGCCTCTTGATATCACTGCATTAGCTAAAACAAGGCTCCAGGAATTGACGGAGTACGCATTGAAATGTTTCAGAAAGCTGCAGAAGCCCTGGAAGCACTCACTAGTCTATGCCAGGACATTTGGAAGACAGCTACCTGGACAACTGACTGGAAGAGATCCATGTTTGTACCATTCCAAAGAAAGGTCACCCAACAGAGTGCTCAAACTATGTCAAATGAGATCACACAGAAGTCGAATTTTGTCAAAGATCATGGGTTGCTGCAGTACATTGAGTGGGAATTTCCAGAAGTTGAGACTGTATTCAGAAAAAGATGTGGAACAAAGGATATCATTGCTAATGTCATTTGGGTCTGGACTTAAAGCAGAGTATACCAGGAAGGTGTTTGCTTGCATATCGTTGAAGATTTTACGTCATTTGATGGTGTGGCTCATAATAAACTGTGGTTAACCTTGAGAAAAATGAGAATGCCTTCCCAGGAGGTGTGCTTAATTCTGATCACTGAGAAAAGAGAAGGCCTTTGGGAAATAAGTGCCTCAATTCCCAACTCTAAATTTATGAACATGTATCCATAGCTATCCTAGATGGCGCCTTGTTACATTGACATAAGAGGTACCTTGACTCCTTGCGGTGGTCATGTGCTTATGTTAATTTCATGATTGAGATGTAGGGGTGGAGTCTAGCCTGTTAATCTGGGGATAGCCATTGAGTAGCCAATGAGGCCTCTGTGTAAGGATGGTTTCCTGGGGAATCTCATGATATTTCCCTCATGGAGATGAGAAACTATCTCCCCAGTTGTTGGGAGTTAGTCTCAGAGACGATGAATTATGGACAAGACAAGATGGCAGCGTCCGAGGAGCTGGACAAGCCGGAAGAGAAGCCACATGGCTTTACCCCGATGGAGCCAGACCTCTGAAGCTGGAGAAGCCATGTGGAGATCCCTGCCAGTGCTGAGTTGCTTCTACCACCACTGGATGCTGTTGATGGACCCTGAGCCCTGGAAGCAAGGAGCTATGGGGAGACCCCCCCACCCCAACCAGCGCCAGGACTCTGCACCCACTGACCAGTGACTTTGTGAGTCGGAAGGAGATGTTATAGACTAGTATCAGACATATGGGCTAATTTCAGACTTATAACTTTGAACTGGACTGGGTTGGGATGCTTTCTTAATGCCCTATTCCTCTTGTATATAAACTGCACCCTTATATCCATATGCATGTCTATCAATTTGTTTCTCTAGTCTACCCAGACTAACACACTCCTTTTTTGTACTCACGGACATTCTTCATTCTTCTGCCTTCCTTAGTCACGCTTTCAATTCCAAGCTCAGTGTTGTTAGGTCTATCTTCATAGACTTTTGTTTCTCTCTGGGGCTACTGACCTAGTCCATACAAACCTGATTGCATCATTGTTCTGTTTAAACCACTTCAACAATTCCCTACTGTTTAAGGATCAAGACGGTGCTTCATTTGTGTACAAGATACTTCCACCTCTCATAATCCAAGCTATATTAGCTTTTCACTCTCCCCCCATGCCTCATAGTTCTTACACACTATTCTTTAGGCCGTCATGGAAGACTTCCTTCGTACATACTGTGATTATGTTGTCAGGAGAGGCAAGTCCTGGACAAGGACATCATGTGTGGCTGCCACAATGGGTTCAAGGGTAGGAATAATTGTGAGGATGAGTCAGCGCCAGGCAGTGTTTAGTTCTGTTCTGCACAGAGTTGCTGTGGGTAGAAACGGACTCCCTGGCGCCCAACAGCAATAACCCTTGAGACTGGGGAGTCGCTGAAATGACTCCATTTCTGTGTGCAAATAACGGTGCTGAGGGAGCCCTGGTGATGCCATGGTTCAACACTCAGCTGTTGATGGACAGGTCTGCTTGCTGAAGGGCTGCCCATTCAAATCCACCCAATGGTTTCCTGGGAGACAAGACCTAGGGGTCAGTGTCTATAAGATGAGAGTCTAGTTAGGCCTGTAGGATGCTTCTCCTCTGAGGGGGGAGTTGCTGTGAGGTGCAACTCATTCAATGGCACATATCAAGACAATGGCGGTGTTGCCTGTTTGGAATCACATCCCAAACACATTGTGACGACATCCAGTCCTACTTCATGTGACTTAGATCGGGTTTCCAAGACTGTACATCTTTAAGGGAACAGAGGGTCTCATCTTTCTTTCTCTGAGAAGCAGGTTGGTTTGATCCTGCACTCTCTCCACTTGAAGAAATAAAGAACAAAACAAGAACAGACATACGCACACCGAAATTTCTGGCAGCAGTTTCCATAATAGCAAAGAGATAGGAGAAACAAACTCATAAAGAATGTACAGTCTCAGAAACCCACAGGGGTCGAGAAAACTGAGTTCTGCCCTTACAGGGGCGAGGACCAGTGAGTTGGAATGGACTGGACAGCACTCAGCAACATGTAAGACAGAACCTGACACGTGGCTTAGACTGGTAACTATTTATTGGATATTGTCTTCAGAAAATGTCAAGAAGTACAGCTTGACTGGTGTCAGGGATGTGAAGCGAAGTACTGGCAATTCTGAAGGGGTGGCATAAAGTTGGTGGAAAAACTCCATTTTCCACTATATTTCATGCCTGGATAGTTAGACAAAGGAAGGAAGTGTTGC
>PVJH01002853.1:31825-147474 GCA_004026705.1 Nesogale talazaci
CCCCCCCCCCCCCTACTAATGACCCAGGTGAAAACAAAGGCCTACTGCGGGTGGGACTCTATTTAACACAAGCAGCTCCCTCCTCTCTCTGAGCAAAGAGGTCTTCTTATCAAAAACATCTAAGTGCCGTGAGCACAATGGGAGATTTTCTAGTCCTATCACCCTCGATTATAATTTGCTACCCTCAAATGACTTCCTGAGACATTGGGTGAAGCCTTTTAAAAGGGAAGATCTGGAAACCCTAACTTCATTACAATTCTGGGCTGCAAGGCTGCAGGTATATTTTCTTCAGCCCCAAACTGAGTGGTGCCGGGAAGTCTGGAGATAGCAAGCAGTCGGCAAGCGAAGTTCAAGTCGTGGTCTCGAGAGGCGGGCTGTTGCCAACAGCAGCAACAGTGGACTCAGCCTTCAAGGAGCAGTCAGCTTCTTGTCACCCCTGCGTGACCCTAAAGGGAAAAACTGGAATAAGAAGAAGATCATGTCCAGGGAAAACAGCTGATCCTCCACCTGTTCAAACACGCACCTTACTGGCCTGATCTGCCGGCCCAAGGGCACCGGCTTTGGTAAAATAGAAGACTTGCCAACGTGTGGAGTCAAGCAAGGTTCTCTGCACATGCCAGGACCACAAAAGATGGCAAACGCTGTCCAAAACCACCAGGGCGACAAAGTTGCTTTACACAAGCCGTTTGGTTAAGTCAAATCCCCACCAACTACAGGGTAGTGATTGTACACGCCTCTTGTCATCGGATCAGCATCTTTGGCCTGATTTTCACACCACAGGAGACATCTATCCTTTGACAACATCCTGGGCTATGGCTGACTCTTAATTACATTTGCTGCCCAAACCAGTTAATGAAGGGATATTTTCGTGGCCTTGGGCAGAAACCTCAGACTCAGAAACCGAGGGGCGGAAAGCCTTGACCTCAAGGCAGTCTTCACATCAGCCTCCTGCCTGATGCATATTTCAAAGGTTTTCCAGGTTTTCAAGTCTGGATTACCTTTGCAAATAAAAAATTGAACAGGCAGAAGCATTTAGTGGCCGTTCCAGTGATTTCAAAAAGGCCATGTGGTTTAACCAGAGGCAGCATTTCTAATGCTGCATTTCTTCTAGAAGTAATTACCCATTGCTTTGTTTTTCTCCCCATTTTCTGTTTATTTTCCAGCATTTAAAATACAGTCCATATTGATTACCCACCCAAGGTTCTCTTGTCATTAAATCATGTATATATCAGCCTACTGAAAACTCATGTATATTGAAAATATTTTTAATTGCTTCAGGGGTATTCAATAGTCAGCCCCCTTCCACTCCCTGCCCCAATAAAGGATTTGTTTGTTTTATTTCCACCCAGATAGAATTCCGCATGGTCAGACAATTTTAAATTCCATTCAGAAGGTAAATGATCTTTTTTAAAAACTACTTCAAAGTTATCCTTTGTGAGAAAAAGGATTAAAATAGGAAGCAAAAGAAATTGCTAGTTAATGTTTAGTCATTACCTGCCAGGTAGAGAAATTTTGCTCGATGCCATTCCTCAGACCCCTTCCTTGCATATCTACTGTGAACCTGGTAATTTTGGAGATGAAAAGATGACAAACATACAGTCTCTGCCCTCAGAACTTCCAAATCTAGAGAGAGAAGCATCATCATGACACAAAGTGGCATGCATGGAGCTGAATCCATGACTGCCGAACTGATGAATGAGACACTTCCATGAAGGAATGAATTAGCATGGCTACTTAGAATCAAATGAACATGGAAGAGTAGCAGTAAATAAACAGTATTCAGCAAAAATGGGTACTTTAAAATGGAGATTTCAAGAAGAATCTAAATAGCAAGGATTTTAGATGTTGGGTTTCATGGGACAAGAGAACCCCTACAGTCAATTTGCACATGATTTGTTGGCTAAGCCAGACTTATACATAGAATGCTGATGACAATAAAGAGGCAGCCTACATAATTTAGGACTCAGACGGGCACTGTTACTCCTATTCTCATTTGGGATTTATGTGTTTCTATAACATTTCACATGTATTATTTGATAAGCATGCATCCTCACTAGATAGGTTGTTATTTATTGGTGTGACAATGGAGACCAAGGTCGCGTAGCAAAACAATACAGTTGGAGAGCATTTCTTTCACTTCCAATCTGTTATATACACTGCTCTTCAAACCAAACACAAGCCATAGTTTCTGCCACATATTTACCTTCTGTTTCTTTCTTTTTCTTAGGATGAGATTTGAGCCTCCAGAAGTCTTTGGAAAGGTTTGGGTTTTTTTTTTCTTTCTTTTAAAAACATTTTCTTCCTGAGAAATGAGGGGTTGCCCTTTGTCATGAAGGTGAGTGTTAGACTGCATTTTGAAAGTCCCACAGGGGACACTTAGAATAATTTTCTCTACTCCTCTTTTTAATATTCTGGTTAGTTGCGGTAACCGTGGAGAAAGTAATATAGGTGTGCCAGGGGAAAGAAATTCTGACAGTGCCTCTGGGTAAGTACTCAAATGCTAAAGGTGAGTGGTTGGACGCACCAGGCAGCCAGGAGGAGAAAGATGAGGCTGTCTGCATCTGAAAAGATTTAAAAAACTGACCACCGAAAAACAGCTCCCTGTGAATTCTGACTTGTAGCAGCTCCACAGGACACAGGAGAATTGTCCCCTTTGGGTTTCAGAGGCTGTAAATATGGCTTATGTTGTTAGGTGCCGTGGAGTTGGGGTTCATTCTTCACAGCCTTATAAACAACAGAAGGAAACACGGCTGGTCCTGTACCAACCTCATCACGGTTCCTGTGGTCGAGCCCGTTGTTGCAGTCACTGTGACCCCCCCATCGCATGAGGGCCTTCCTTTTTTCAAGGCCTTTCTACTCTACCGAGCACAAAGTCCTTTTCCAGGGGTGCTCTTTCCTAATAGCATGTTCAAAATACTTGAGATGAAGTCACTTGGAAGACTGAAGTCGGTATGACCCAAGCCATGGTATTTAAGTGTGAAAGGAGAATCAATGTATCTGATTTATGAGGCTTGCAAAGAATATTGAAAGTACTATGAGCTGCCAAAAGAACAAAAGAATCAGTAAATCTTAATAGAGGGGCTGGTGGGTTCAAACAGCTGACCTTGTGATTAGTAACCCATTGCCAAATCTACTACGTATGCCACCAGGACTCTTTCCCTATGGAGTCTTTGGAAACCCTTTGAGGCCATTCTGCTTTGCCCTATAGGCGTGTTGTGGATTGGAATTGACTCAAGAGCAGTGGAGCTTTGAGGTGGGTTATGATTATGCATTTGGCTGCTGCCCACAAGTCAGCAGTTCAAAACCACCAACCGCTCCTCCAAAGAAAGACGAGGCTCTCGACTGCTGTAAAGCACTGTATTCTCAGAAACCCACAGAGACAGCTCTCCCCTTTCCTAGAAGGTTGCCAGAAGTCGGCTTTGACTCGATGACTGTTGACTTTCATTTTTGAGTCATCATCAGGCATACTCATTCCTGCCAAGTCAGTTCCTACTGAGGCCAGCCTTCTTGACAGGGCAGGGTAATACCATTGCGTTAGGCTTCCAAAGCTATGCACTTTACTGAAGCTGACTGCCCGTCTTTCTCCAGAAGAGAGGCTCGTGGTGGCTGCTGGGTTCCAACCACTGACCTTTCCATGAGCAGCCAAACTCGTAACGACGGCACCAGAAGGACTCCTTTTGAAAATCTTGTGAAGACACACAAACGCGTGTTAGATTTGTTGCACATTGACACATTTGGAAATGGAAAGTATTGGAAAAATGAAGCGGAAAGCTAATACTTTTATGGAACAAAGCTGTTGGATAATATATGAACTCTTCTCTAACAATCTGTGCAATAATGGAAGGAATAGACACATTGCAATTTCTTCTTAACAGGTGCATTTAACTGTTGGGTCCAATGGTTCTGCATTCTTCTCTTTTTAAATCAGTTTATTGGGGGCTCATGCAGCTCTTACCACAACCCATCAATGTGTCAAGCACATTGGTATGTCTGTTGCCATCATCAGTTTTAAACATTTTCTTTCTACTTGAGCTCCTGGTATCAGCTCTTCATCACCCCCTTCCTCTCTCATCCTCCCTCAAAAACCCTTGATTATTTATAAATCATTGTTATTTTTATCTGTATTATTATTCTTGCTCATTTTATCCTGACTTCCCTTGTCATCACTTCACCATAAAACATTTCTAAGGCGGGCTGAGCTCCGGTAGCATAGTGGTTGAGTGCGGGACTATGGCTGACTGGCTTGGCGGTTCAAATCCAGCAGCAGCAAGGCTGGGTCTCCCCACTCCTACCAGAGGGCAGTGATGCCTAATAATAATAATAATAATAATAATAATAATAATAATAGTAAAACATTTCTAAGGCTTAGCTTTTCTCAAAAAAAAAAAGAAAGAGAGAGAGAAAGTATTTTCATGGTCAAATATTTATTGAAAAGCTGAAGGGAACGACCACAAACCTGGTTTTTCCTTGGCCAGTCGAGCCTTGCTTCTCCTAGAAGAGAATCAAGGGAGAAGGTGTTAAAAATAGCACTATTCTCTATTTTGCCTCCATTGACTTCTACGGACCTATCGAAACGTTAAATAATAAATTGTCATCTCTGAAAAGAACCTTCCTTAGTGAGACACAGAAAAGAAAAAAATCCCAAACCCAAACCGTGTTTTAGATGAGTCATTTAACTGGAATAATTTCCCTTTGGATTATTAGAGTCATTAGGGAAAAAAGAGGAGGAGGGGGGAGAGACATGTGAGTAATTTTCCATGTACCTAAGGTTCAATATCTAAAATGCTTCATAGGCCTTCTGCATCACATGGCAGTTTGTTTAAACACACAGGCACATCCTTCCCTGTGCTTCTGCATGTCCCTTCCTCAAAGCTGGGCGGGTGTCAGCTGTGTCCCTTGCGCGTGTGTGTCATCATTCTGAGCGAGGAATAGGCATGTGTGGAGGGACCATGCCGTGGGGAGAGCCCTCTCTCCACCTTCGCATCCTCACCCTGACCTTTTCATCGTCATTATCATCCCACCGATAATACTAGCCTGTCGCAATCAAAACCACATGTGCACCATGCAAAGGTACAGCTTCAGTCGCTGTGTGTACAGAACGCCAGCCTGACAACCACCCACACGTTTGCCGCAGTGACTGGAGGTTGGTGGGGGATGGAATACTGAAAGATGAGGGGAGGGAGAGATGGCGGTAAGGGGTGAAGAGGAGACAGGGCCCTGCCTTTGGCTAGAGGGCTCCAGCTGAGAAAATCATTTCTCACCCGCAGCAAGGAGCAGGTGGGCCCCAGAAACCGGAATGAGGAGAGTGTTGTGCGTGACCTCGGCTCAAAATTGCAAGAGCCTGGTGCACTTGTCAGGAGGGGCAGCGCACTGCCTACAGAGCTCAAGCTCTAATATTTCTGGCCAAAGAGCTATATCCCCTCCCCCACCCCTTACCCCCAAATGTAGAGCCAACATTTCTATCATTAGCCCGTCCTGCTATTGTATAGTGCACGGATGCTCTGCTAAGGAAATTTGATCGATATATTAGATTCCTGGCAGGAAGATGTTATCAGACAATGCATGTATGCCTTGACATAGCTCAATTTCCATCTATCCAAGAAGGTATTGATTTTTCTCCAGCAAATGCACACACACACATACTGAGTGCTTCCAGAGGATGGGGGTTGGGCCGGCATTTACTCAGTCACGGAGAGCGCTACCATCTCCCAAATGAATTCAAAATGCCCTCTCTGTAGGTGACTTAATATTTGGAAGAGCTGTTCAAACTCATTGCATGACGACTGAATCCAGAAATCACGAGCTTATAATCTTTGAATGCCGAAACTCTCCACATCTTCAGAAACTGCAGCCCTCCTTGGAGTCTTCTCCTGGGCATCTAGTCGGCTTCCAATTCCTGGCCAGCTTACATGCGTCCCTCTAGAAATGTGGATTGCACATGATTTCGAGAGGATTTTCAATGGCTGATTTTTCTGAAGTAAATCAGCAGGACCTTTCTTCCAAAACACCTCTGGATAAACTCCAAACCAAACCCTTGGTTAGCAGCCAAGTGCATTATCCTATTGTACAACCCATGTTTCTCCCAAGTTTGGTTCGTGTGAAATACCTTCGTAAACTCGTACCTTCCTAACACCGCTGGAGTCAATTTGCTATCACTCCATCACAGCCTTCTTGCCTGGGACCTGTAGACATGTGAACACCTCCCTTACCTCTCTTGTTTCTTTACTTATATCTCTTGTTCTAAGACCCTTATGGCAGTTACGTGAGCCCTTCACCAGCTATCCTAATCTCTGACTTTCGGGGTCTGTGTTGGGATTATTCTCAGACTTCCTGAGTTTTCTGTGGCTGAGAGTCGGAGAAGGCCTGTGACTACCTGAGTCAGTAAACTGTGAGCAGAAATAATCTGCCATTTCCAGGCTGAGTTTCTAATTGCTGATGAGAGATATTCCAGGTATCTCTTCCCTCTGGTAGAGCACCTAGCTGCCTTCCAGCTGGTGGTTACTCCAGTAACCAGAGAGCTTTAGTGATTGTGAAGACAGAGCCCCTACTCCCACAGTTCCCCATTTCTGACACGAAATGCTCACCTCATTCAACCTAGCGCTGTCTTCTTCTCTGCAGTGGCCACTTAGACCTCACACTCCATGCTCACAGTTCTATGGTTGATTATTAACCGGCTCTAACTCAAGATCAGAATCAGGACAACCTCCAACCAAGACTCCCTTTCTTCTTAGTGATGTTGGCTTCTTTTGACCTCTGCCTTTCTGGAGCAAATGCTCCAGCTCTTGGGCTCTGTCTACAGGTCTCCTAACTAAAGGCCTCCAGCTCTCTTCCTCCAGTGGGCCAGCAAGTGTACCTCAGCCAAATGTTTGTCATACTTCCTGCTACTGTTAGTCCCGTACTTCCTGCTACTGGTAGAGCTGGCACTGTCTCCCTTCATCCTGTGCCATCTTCACACTAGCATAACTGCTCTCAACCTGTATTATAGATCTTTTCGGAGCTTCCCTCTCTTTCCCACTTTAGTTCAGGAACACGGATTGCTCCTCTCCACAGTCTTCTTGATAGTGGGAGAACCCCTCATTTTCTGTGGCCTAGACCCTTATATTTAATTTCAATTCCTGGCCCTCCTTCCCAGTACATGTATTAGCCAATCACCACAGGAATTCCCTTTGGAAGGCATTCCCTTTGCAAAATGTTTGTCCCCTCCCTTGCAAAATTGTGACCCAGCCAATCATTCTTGCCAGAATGATAAACCCACTGGAAAGTCATCTATAAAGAGAAACCCATTGCAATACAACAGATCATATTATTTTCATAATATTCAAAACAAAAATGCAACAGAAACAATGTAAAATAAATAAGCACATAAACAAAAATCATCTCTAAAGCAAAACTTAAGCAAATAATAGGGTGTCATGGAAAAGCCAAAGACTTGTAGACACGGGGTCTGGTTTCCTGACCCAGCTCTTTCCTTAATGGCTGGACCTCAGTTTCCACATTGGTTAAACAGGGAGTCAGACTAGGTGACTGTTATGTTGCTTTCAGCTGTAGAATCTTTGGAGTCTGTGACAGGCCACTCGCCCAAGCTGTTTTGTTACCAAGGTTACTTGCAGCTTCGTGCTTTAGACAAGACATAAAATACAGTCATGAATTTATATATATTCCAAGATCATAGCCTTAAAGGAAGTGGTTCATCTACATCACTGGTCAGCCTTGACTTAATTATGACCCTTTTCCTTTTATCTGTTAGCAGTTAGTTACATGGACTTTATGGCTGAATTGAGTAATAAAGTAATTCTTGGACAGAGACAATAATTGGCTAGACGGGTCATTTTTTTGGGTTTAATATGTTGAAATCTCATTTCAGGAAGCATGCTGCCCTGAAATAATTTATTTTCCTTTCATCATGCACATAACCTCTCAGTTGTCTTTTCATTAAATTCTGCTGGCCTTAGACAGACCAAGAGGAAGTTACAAACAAGAAAGACACAAAAAGGCAGTTGCCCTGGGAACTCAGCGGGGCAAATTAATTATTGTACACAAGTGAACCACCAAATAGATGGGAAAAGGAGAGCCCTTTCTCCTGCCTTCTCCAATCTCTGCCTGGCACTCAGACTGCTATCGTGTAACATGCAGATTATGTGCATGTATGACCATTCTGGAGTAGCATCTGACAGGAATAGGATGATCATATTCTAAGAGCTGGAGCAACTCCAGCAAGCACAGTGCCCACACAAGTCTATGATCACAAAAGTGGTGGCATTATTTTCCCATCTTCCATGGGATACATTGCAGTAAAAAAGAATGAATCCCACCTTGGAAGTCTATAGGTCTACCTGGGTCTCTACCCTGGCACTTACTCCATGTCTGAACTTTGTTGTTGGTGGGTTCCATCAAGAAGCGCTGACTCATCGAGGCACGGTGTCCAGGAGAGGTCCATCCCTGCACCATCCTCATAATCATTGCTTGACCCATTGCAGAAGCCACTGTAGCAATCCATTTTGTTTAGGGTCTTCCTGTTTCTTGCTGATCTGTTACTTTACTAGGGATCTTGAGTAACTATAAAGGTATAACAAATAATATGCATATTTTCTTTTCTTTTTTTAAACCCTTTTATTTGAGGGCTCATACAGCTCTTATCACAATATATACATAAATCCATTGTGTGTCAAGCACATCTGTACATCCCTTGCCCTCATCATTCTCATAAAATTTGCTTTCTATTTAAGTCCTTGGCATTGGCTCCTCATTTTATCCCTCCCTCCCCATTTCCTCTTTCCCCCCAAAACCTTGATAATTTATAAATTATTATTACTTTGTCATATCTTACACTGTCTGATGTGTCCCTTCACCCACTTCCCTGTTGTCTGTACTCCAGGGAAGAGATTATATGTAGATACTTATAATTGGCTGTGGCGGTCATATACTTATGTTAATTTCATGATTGTGATGTGGGGTTGGAGTCTAGACTATTAATCTGGAGATAGCCATTGAGTTGCCAATGAGGCTTCTGTGTGGGCATGGCTTTCTCTTGAGATTTCTGGGAAATCTCGTGATATTTCCCTCATGGAGAAGAGAAGCTATATCTCAGTTGTTGGGAGTTAGTCTCAGAGACAATGAACTATGGAGAAGACAAAATGGCAGCATCAGAGAAGCTGGAGGAGCCGGAAGAGAAGCCATACAGCCTTACCCTGAGGCTGGCGAGCAGTGCCAGCATGGAGATCCTTGCCAACGCTGAGTTGCTTCTGCCACCACTGGATGTTGTTGATGGACCCTGAGCCCCGGAAGTGAGGAGCCATGAAGGGACTCCTGCCAGCACCAGGACTCTGCACCCACTGGCCTGTGACTTCATGAGTCGGAAAGAGAAGTTATAGACTGGTATCAGGCACATGGGCTAATATCGGACTTAGGATTTTGTACTAGACTGAATTGGGATGCTTTCTTAATGTCCTGTTTCTCTTATATATAAACCTTTTCCCTATATCTATATGCATGTCTATGAAATTTGTTTCTCTAGTCTACCCGGACTAATACATTGACTCCCCCTTTCTACCCCACCTTCTCTCCACCCTCCTGGTATCACCATTCTTACCATTAATCCTGAAGGGATCATCGGCCCTGGATTCCCTATGTTTCTGTCTCCTATCCATACCAGTGTATACCCTCTGGTCTAGCTGGATTTGTAAGGTAGAATTGGGATCATGATAGTGGGGAAGAATGGCTGATTTCTCAGAAGTGCCTGGAACACAAAAGGCTATTAGTGTAAAACAGAACAAATTTTTCTCTCTTAATTACTGAAGTGCCAGTCCAGGTCTCAAGTTTTTGCCCAAGAACAGAATTTATTTATTTTTTGTTTTAGGGACTGCCTCTGGTGGTCGTGGGAGCTACCTAGCGCTGCTCCTGAGAGCCGCTGCTGGATTTGAACCGCCAAGCCCGCAGGCCACAGTCCTGCACTCAACCACTTACGCCACCGGGGCTCAGCCAGAATTTATTTTTAAGGACAAGGACACAGCCTAATTTTAAAGAGACAAATTTTTTCTGACTCCTACTTCTGTGGATCCTTGACTGAGAGGCCAGACCAGGCTAAGTGGAGTGAGCTTCAAATACTTGGAGAACCGACAAGAAGCACACTTGCCCATCTGTGATGCAGGTCAGGACAAACGTTTACATTAGCAGCCACGAAAGGCCCAGCACCAGCAAGAATCAGAAAGTGCACATTATAAAAATGTGGCTGTCACTATGTCATTCTTCACCCTGAACACCAGATACAGACTTAGGCCATTCGATCATTCTGAGAAGGAAATGATAAACTATTGTAAGCAGGTAGCTTTGTATCTAGATTGGTATGTAGTAAATTGCACAGCATAGAGGCAAAACTCATAGTTCCAGGATTATAAGGGAGTTTGGGCTACATGAAGCACTGCCTGTCCTAAAATATCATAGTTTTTACCCAGGTGATTCATGACCCTCACAGGTTGCCCAAGCCCTTGGCTTTCTTCATTTCTTTGTCATCCAGAAAAGCAGAGTATTTCAGGTGGAAACTATGGAGTTTTCTAGGATAGGGAGTGAGGCATCTGGAGAAGTCTTTTCCAAGTGGGGTATCCACTGGATCATCCACAAACTTCCACTGAAATCTTCTCAGGGATCCTGCGGCAGAGGTTTGGATCCTGGAGCATGGCCTTCCTGAATGTCATTTCCAAAAACTTCTTTACGTCCCTGTGTGATGAGTTGTCTAAGAATGATGAGGGGCTGAATGCACAGCTTCCATCGTGCTTTGGATAAAGGTCACTCAGTACCAGAGACTCTTGTCCAAATAACCCTCATTCTACCACCAAGAAAAGTGGCCTTCCACCAACTGGAAGAAAGTCAGTCAAGCCCCTTGCCTTTTCAGGAAGTCCAGCAAGCAGGTTGGGGTAGGGCCTCTGTGTAGCAAGTGGAGAGGTTGGCTTGGATCACATAAAATAGTAAATTATCCATAAAGTTCTTCCCTTTTCCTATCAAATTATTCCCTTTAGGGAAATCACTTCCTTTCATAGAGCAAAGACATAAGTTGAATTGTCATTAAGGTTATTATATTTTGACCCTCCCAGTATCCTCAGGACCGTGATTCTGGCCATTGAGTTAGAACTAAAGTCGGTCCGAGGTCTGAGGAACTCTGGTCTTAGTGGACAAGCTGATGGTCTTCATGGACTAAAGTCTTTCTGGAGGAAAACAATCACCCAGTACAGGGTGAGAACAGGGTCTCTATTTGCAACTCAAGGAGACTCAATAACCCTGTTCTCACTTAGCTCCCTAGCCCTCCCCCCAATAATGACTGTCCTAACTGCCACATGTCTTTAAACTGTCTATCCAGTTTCCATACCTATCACTGTTAGCAGAATCCTCACCTCTTACAAATTTAGCTGCACTTCCCATCATTGCCATCTCCTCTCTTGCCTGCAGTCTCTGGATGATGCAAAAGGTTAGCGGGTTGGAGGTTTGCGTTCACCCAGAAGTCCCTAAGAAGAAAAGCCTGGAGAGCTGCTTCTGAACAGTCACCCCTTGAACATCCCATGGCACACAATTGCACTCTGACACCCATGGGGTCGTGGGTTGCAATGGACTCAGTGGCAACTGGTTCTCTTTGTCTTACTCATCTGACTTCTCATCTGACCAAGGTCTCTTCTATGTCCTTCACTCCCTCCCATTCACTCAGAAAACTTGGTCCATTAATCATTTGTCTCTTCCCCTCCCTTTAACTTCTTTTCCCCTTCCAATTCTTTAAATAGGAGCACATGTACAAGTCTCTTTGAAGTCCATTAATGATTCCCTTCTTTACTGTAGCTTCCATCTTCTGTCCAGCCTCTTTTCTTTGGAACCAATTATGCTACACATTGGGCAAGGTAGAAGGCATGGGGAGGACAGGAGCCAGGGTCTAAGTAATCAGATGCGGGGAGGGAGGGACACTGAGGAGGGGCTTTAGGACCTGAAGCAAATACCAAACTAAAAGGAGACAGGGGTGCAAATCAAGGAGACAGTCGAGCATTCTATCAAGCTAAAGTGTGCCGTCCTCTGGTGTGCCCGTGAGTCAGAATTGACCAGACAGCAGTGATAGGGTTTACATAGCTTTGTCTAGGGGTGGAGAAAGAGCAGCTAAGTATGCCTGGCTTGTCGGGACACTTACCTTTCTCAGCCAATGTTTTTAAAAATCAGCAATAACTGGACTACTTTTTTTAGTTCGGTTTCACTTTAAAACACACAGCAGTATGAATTTTGTACCTATCCCCCGCCCCCTGAAACCTCTTGAGAAAATCACCAGAGATCTTTTTACTGGTCTTGCTCCTCAGAGTGCCACTTCTTGAGTTCTTCCTCTCTTTTTCTGCTGCTCACTGTTTAAACACTCATGTCCACCAAGTTTGTTCTAGGCTTCTCTAACCACATCCGCAATTATTGAGCATTTCCATCTGCTCTCATGGTTTTCAGATCAATAGTTTTGCTGCAAACTTCCAAAACCAGGCCCTACCTATTTTCTGGCCACCATTCTGACATCTCGGCTATTTGGCGCTGAGGTCCTTCAGATGCTACTTGTGCCTGCAGATTTGCTGAGGTGAGAGGCATGAGACAAATGGAGAGCTGGGGAGAGCTGCAGCCCAAGGAGAGAACGAGCAGGACCAGGGTGCTAAAAGCCCACTGCCAGACCCTCTGATTCCTGAAAGAACGGGACTGCCACAGGAGACGTCCGCATTCTCAAGCCACCTTTGTGAGTTAAGACATTCTTGACTATCTGACTTGACATCTTTCTTAATTGAGAGATCAAGAGTAGACTTGGGCTACAGAATTGTCACTGTGGAATATGATTGTAAAGGCAGCCGTGTTGGTAAACAGGCTCAAAACAAACAAACAAACAAACAAACAAAAAAGATCTCAGGCTCATTACCTTTGAGTCAATTTAGACTAGTGAGGACCCTTGAGGACTGCCCCGGTGAATTAACGTAGCTGGATGTCTTCATGGAAGGAGAAAATCTCATGGAAGGAAAAAATGTCTCCCTCAGAGAGGCTGGTGGTTTTCAACTGCTAACCTTATGGTTTGCAGCAAAACATGTAATGCACTATCTTAGGGTTCTTTCTAAATGAACAACTGTCTCCAATTGGATTTTGTCTTCTTTGGATCTGCAATAAATGCTCAAGGAAGCAATAATCAAGAATTCAAACGACGAGCTAATTGGGCGAAACTGCACCACAAGACCTCTTTGGAGTATTGAAAGAGAAGGCCTTTACTCTGAGGACGAAGGCACATCTGACCAAAGCCATGGCAATTTCCAATGCCTCGTATGCATGTGAAAGTTGGATACTGAAGAAGGATCGATGCATTTGAATTATGGGGCTGGTGAAGAATTTTGAAACTACCATGGGCTACTAAAAGAACAAACTGATCTGTCTTGGCAGAAGTATGGCCAGAGTGCTTCTTAGAGACAAGGATGTCGGGACTTCATTTTACATACTTTGGACAAGTGGTAAGGGAAGGCCCCTCCCTGGAGAAGAACATTGTGCTTGGTAAAATAGAAGCGTAGCAAAAAAGAGGAAAGTCCCCAGGGAGATGAAGGGACACAATGGCTACAGCAACAGGTTCAGGCATAGGAACCATGGAGAGGACGGCACAGGACCAGACTGGTTCCTTCTGTTGTGCAGAGGGCGGGAACCAATCACGGCACCTAACAACAGCAAGGCTGGTTCTATTAGTTTGAATTCCAAGAAGAATCTGAGGGGCTCAGCTAATCATTGAATGAGTCATGCTTGGGTCAGGCATCTGTCCCTTGGCTGCCCCTCCCCCCACTTCAATCCAGTCAAAAGCCACTCTTGTGAAAAGAATCTTCTTGTATTGAATCCCTGAGTAGGGACTGTGAGACGTTCCCTTTAAGATAGAAGGTGAGTTTGTGCCTGCCAGTCTCCCAACTGACATCTCAGGCCCTGCTGTCGTATAAACAAGGGGGATTCCTACCTTTGTTTCCACCTCTGCCTAGAAAACTAGGAAAGGCCTCGCAAAGGATTTGGCATTTGCCAAAACCAAACTCACTGCTATTGAGTCGATTCTGTCTCTTAGCTACCCTCTAGGACAGGGTGGGACTGTCCCGGTGTCTTTCCAAGACTGCTACTCTTTACGGAAGTAGAAAGCCTCATCTTTGTCCTGAGGAACAGCTGGTGGTTTTGAACCGCTGACCTTGCCGTTTGCAATGTAGACATTGAACAAATGCTAGCGTAGCATCCTCTCATTGATTGATTTCTCAGTGCCTACCATCTCCCAGAGTGTGACCAGCAGAAGATAAAAACAGGAAGTAGCAGTCACAATAGCAGGTAGCTTTGCACAACATGTTAGAGTTTACAGAGTGCATTTTCTTGGTTATTCAGTTTAATCTTTGTAGCAAGTGAATGTTATAGCGAATGCATTGGTGAGTATCATAGATACCTGAAGGTTTCCAAAAGCTTGTGGGTGGGTGGGGGGAATGCCATCATCTTTTAATGCTGTTTTACATGAATATTTGAAGTTCACGTGTATGCTTGATCCCAAAGACTGTGGTTTAAGGGGATACTTGTTGAAGGTCAAATTTCAAGGATAGCAGATAAAGGATGACTCATAAAAATCATAGTGACATCATATTTTAGGGGTGATAGGCAGAACTTGAATTACATGCCAATAATTTTTCATTAGACGGTCCCAGCTAACATTTGACATAGTCTAGGGCACTGGTTCTCAACCCTTCTAATGCCATGACCTTTATGTACAGTTCCTCATGTTGTAATGAAGCCCTCAACCATAAAATTATTTTAGTTGCTACTTCATAGCTGTAATTTCGCTACTGTTATGAATCAGGTGACCCCTGCAAAAGGGTTCTTCCACCTCCAAAGGGGTCATGACCCACAGATTGAGAAATGCTATTCTAGGGGAACATTTTTCTAAACCAAGACTTCAGATATTTTAAGTAAAACAAGCACTTTCTGAAAATAATCTGGTGAGCTTGAAAAACTTCTACATTTCTTTTAAAAAACCAGTTTATTTTTAATGAGAAATACCTACAGAAAAGTCTGTCTCTCAGCATTTGTCTTCACCCACACTATGCCCCCAACCATGTATACATTAATACTTCTTAATACAGAATACAGGTGCCTTTGTGCCGTGTTCATTCCTACTGATGACCTCTCTGTTTTCTATTGGATTAGTTCAGCCAGCCAGATTGGTTCAATCCTTTTTTTTTTTTAGGGAGTGGGGGCATCCCTGCCCTCTGGTGGTCGTGGGAGCTACCCAGGCTGCTCCTGAGAGCCTCCGCTGGATTTGAATCGCCAACCCTGCGGGCCACAGTCCCGCACTCAACCACTTACGCCACCAGGGCTCAGCCCTCAAACCTTCTTAGGAACTAAATGTTTGCATTCTCTTTCCCTTGTAGAAGGTGAAAGTGACAGGTGCTTGTTGTGAACCATACAGCTGTCTGAGGAAGTGCAAGCCCTGGCCCTCCCACCCCCAGCTTGAAGAGCTATTAATTATCCAGTGCATCTTCTCTGAAGCGCCTTCTTGCTATAGACTATGTGCCTGCATCTGGTGCTACAGAAATGGGATCTCCCATAGTGCTGGTTTGCCGTTTGCTCTTGACCCTGTTTGTGTGTCCTTACCTATAGCGCTACCTCAGCTTGCAGACAGCTGTGGACAAAGGAGCACATCCGTTTGACAAAAACAGAACGCGCGTTTTGATAACACATCGCTTCATTCAAAACAAAAGCTAGGTGAGAAAGTGGAGTGGGCGCTCTAAGGCTGGCTCCGCACCACTCCTGGGGGTGGGAGGTGGGGTGGAAAGAAGTCCAAGTAGATTGCTACTACAAAGCTGCTGTTGTAACCAATTCAGCCCTCGAATTAAAAAAAAAAAAAAAAGACAATCACACTTGGAATTAGCAGCCAATGGACAAGTGCCAAAGCGAGGAATATTTTGGAAAATTCCCCCTGGTGAAATGGTGTGAAGGTAGTGGATTGGAGGCTCTCAGGCAGTAGAAACAGCTTGCCATTAGCTGGAAGCACACTTCCCAACACCTCAGCACTGATCTGTGAAAGCCTCTCCTTCAGTGAGAAACACAAGACAGATGAATCAGTGCCTGGTAACTCATTAACTACCATCAAGGGCTTTCTTCCAGAGCCAGGATAGCGGGCAGAAAAAGGAATGCAATCCCCAGGGAGCAAAAAAGGGGCTGCTGGAGGGGCGGGAACACACACATACCTGTCAAACGGAGAGCTACCCTTTCCCACCTGGAAACCAGTCCTTCCCTGGGCTCCCAAAGATTTTTTCACCGTAGATTGAGCCTGCGTGGCAGTGAGATAAGTTTTCTTTCTTTCTTTCTTTCCCCAGCTGTCTTGGGAATAGGAATTGACACATGTGATAGACCACACTCACAGAAGGCCATCTGCCTACTATCCCAAGTCTTGGAGTCTTCCTCCTGCAGCCAAGAAACAGCCCAAGCCCTGCCCGCATTGTACAGGACTCTCAAAAGACTAAATGCTCTCACACTGAGCTGTAACAGTCACCATTAGTCCACTACCTGAGACGTGGCCTGCTAGAAAACATAGGAGTCGTTGTTCTTCCTACCGTGTGCCCAATAAAACAAAACACTGCCTGCCCCAAACCAGCCTCATAATAGTTGCCATGTTTGAGGCCATTGTTGGAGCCACTGTATCTATCCTTCCTTTGAAGAGCTTCCTCTCTTTCACCCACCCTCTACTTTACCAAGCATGATATTCTTTTCCAGAGAGTGGTCTCTCTTGATAAAATGTCTAAATTTTGTGCTACAAGTCAAGCCATTCTGGTTTCTAAGGAGTTTTCTGGCTGTATTTCTCCCAAGACAACAGGCCTCACATCACAGAATATATTGTGTTTCAGTGTCATTGTTTCTGTACATCTTCTGGACTTATCAAAGATGCTGAGTTGGATTTACAGGAAGCACATGATTTGAAATAATGTTTAATTACTATTTCCCAGAACACATTTTTTTCTTTCTCCATGTTATTTCTTTACTCCAGGAGATATTTTGCTATTCAACAATTATTACAGTTTGGGGAGTTTTCCTTTGAAATAGTACAGAGCATTTAGAAGCTAATTCTCCTTTCTCACCCCTAAACCTTGTATTATTGTCATTAAGACAAGAGCTGATATGTAGATTGCTGGAAGATGCATATTCTCTCTCAGTATAGTACTGTGGGAACAAAAAGCAGAATTTTGAGTGATAAAAGGAGAATAAATGAAATTTGCTAAGCTAATTGTTGAATAACCCTCCATTTCAATGATCTTATTTTCATTAATAACATTTAGGCTAATAATTCTTTAGGTGACTAAATGTCACACTGTATCCAGGATCAACCTGACTTATGCCAGTGGACCCCACATAATAAATAGTGTCTACTTTCTCTCTTAGATGGTTCTGGTATGGTTACTAAATTATATGGTTTCTCTATTAATCATCTAAGACTAAATATTCTGATATCACAATGCAAGGGTAAGTCAAAAAATATTTCTATAAAATAATAGAAAAACACTGCAAACAAAACTCTTCCATCTACATCTATATACTTCTGAAGGCCGTCCTTGTCTCTCTAACCTGCTCCCGGGATCTCTGTCAGCTCTGGTTGACCCCATGTCAAAATGGCAGACTGGACAACCTTAAGGGGCTCAAATAGTGTTTCTTTTCCATTTTCTATTGAGATTCACTTTTGGGAATCCCCCAAAGCAATTGCCTACCTCCCATGCTGACCTTTTTGCTTCGAATGCAACTGACCCAGCAGGTCCCCTTGGAGGCCACTGCTTTGATTGGACTTTGCTCTCAGGATCACATGGCTGAATCCCAGCCTTGGCCCTCATTAGGGTTCATTCCATAGCAGCAGCTAAAATTAACTTTGATCTTGCTTATTAAAATGCTGATGGAAAGATCAGCTCTGAGAGTCGCCTGATCTTCATACAGTGCTTTTGGCCTCCAGTCCTGCTGAAAGCTTGCTGAGGCCAAGAGTTGTGCTTGAAATTGAAAATGCCGAGCGAAGTGACACCAGCTATCCTGTCCGCAGTGATTCTGCACTCTGCTGCTATCACTCTCTGACCTCCACACATTGCTTTTCATTTAGTGAGGTTGATGGTCTTCCCTCAGTGCCTCATCTTTGAAGTCTTAGTGAACCTGACCTTCCTGAAAATGCTTGATTCGCCTCAAAACTGTTGTTTGATGTGGGGCAGCATTCTTATAAAGTAGCTTCAAAACTGCTAAGATTTTGAAGACATTCATCCACTTGAGCTTTATTAAAAATTTAGCCCTGAACTCACATTATTTTTTTCCCACCACACAGACATTATTCCTCCTCCTTCACCAACTTGTTTTAAAAAGCCAGCCTGTAGCCATCCACTAATAGCAGAGGCACACATGTTTAAAAATGATTTGTTTGGATAAACCATGCATGCATAAACTGGAATCCTTATAACAATACTTTTTGAGTTGCCCTCATATACAGCCGAGTTATTTAAGAATTGCAATGATAGCCCTAAGTAAGATATAAGTGGACCTATCTTACACCCATAAAAACTCATTTTCAGGAATCTATTCTACTAAAATTTCTCATACTATTAACAGAAGACCTATTTATCTACAAAAAGATGTTGAGTGAAAACTGAAAAAGCTGTTGAGTTAAAAATGTTTAGCAATTAGAGACTTGTGGAATACAAAGGAATTCTGTGTCCAAAAAAGTCAAACTTGGGACTGCAGCCCACAGGGTTGATGGTTCAAATACTGCAACAGCTCTCCAGGAGCAAGGCTGGGTTTCCTACTCCCACCAGGGCAGTGATGCCACCAAAAAAAAAAAAAAAAAAAGCCAAGCTCACTACTAGTGAGTTAATCCTCACTTAGAATGACCATATGTAGGATTTCCAGGGCTGTAAGACTTCATGAGAGCAGATAGCGCCAACTTCCTTCCCCCGAGAAACTGAGAGGTTTGAACCCCCAACCTTGTGATCAGCAGTCCAATGCTTCCCCGATGCTCCTGGAATTCTAGTTAAGTATTATAAGAGAAAGTGTTGGATCTAAATATGTTGGTGATATTTTATGGCAATAATTTATTTTAGAAGAATTAATATCAGAAAAAATGCCAAAGAGATTAAAAAGATGTTCTAAATGTCCAATTCTTCTAAGATGCTATTCTGTTCCATTTTCTCTTCCCATAAGTATATTCCCTCACTTTCCTGGGTTCTGCAATTCTCTGTGATGTCCCACAGAAGCCCATGGAACTTTAAGGAAATATCTCACATGCTGTTCAGCCCCAAATCCAAAGGCCAGACAGAGATGAGCTAAATGCAGAGTCTAGAGCTAGAGTCCCAAATGTCCAAAAGTCACAGCAGACCCTTTTGCTTCTACCAAAGCTCAGTCAGGATATAGAAGTATAGTTTTACAAGTGAGGTGCTATGTATTAGAACTCCACAGTGGTGCCCATATATCTATCTCATCTGTGGAAAACAAAGATGTCACACTCCATACTAAAGTATAATCAAAGTTACTCCCAAGGAAACAAAGAGTATGGCTGGGTTCACACTCTATACTAAGACCCAGTCTTAATCCCACCCTATTCTTGTCCACTAGTATAAAAGAGAATGCCCTCCACGATGGGGCTATTGCCAGAGGGATATGTTGTTGCAGGTGTCATGGAGCTGATTCCAACCCAAGGCAGCCCCATGGACAGCAGAAGAAACCCCTGCTGGGTCCTGAGCCATCCTCACAGTGCTCCCTGTGCTTGTGCTCGCTCTCGCAGCCTCTGGATTGATCTATCCTAACAGGATATAGATCAGTCAGGATATAGAAGTATAGTTTTACAAGTGAGGTGCTAACAGGGGCTTTCCCCTTTGATGCTGCCCCTCTACTTTACCAAGGATGATGTCCTTCTCCTGGACTGGTCTCTCCTGACAACACGTCCAAAGCATGTAAGATGAAGCCTCCCCATCCTTCCCTCTCAGGAGCACTCTGGCCATACTTCTTCCAAGACAGATTTGTTGGTTCTTTTGGCAGTCCGTGGTAATTTCAATATTCTTCTGTAGCACTACCATCCATTCTTCTGTCTTCCTGATCCAATGTCCAGCTCTCACATGGATGGGAGGTCATTGCCAATACCATGATTTGGGTCAGGCAACCCTTAGTCCTCACAGTAACCACTCCTTGTCTGTCAGTTTGTCATACTGTGGTGGCTTGTGTGTTGCTGTGACCCTGGAAGCTATGTCATTGGTATTTCAGATGCCATCAGGGTCCCCTCAAGAGAACAGGTGTTAGTGAAACTAAACAGACTATGAAGAAGGAATCAGTTGCCCAACTTATGCATGGCATGGAATAGCATGTATAGCCCAGAAATAGGCATATGGAGTCCAGAATTACAATCTCTCACATAAGAAATTATGGCTGGAAGAACCATATAATTGACAATAACTCAGACATAGCCCCCCCCCCAGCTCTTCTTTTCATTGACCCATTCATACTTACCTGAGAGAAGATTATTCCCTTGCTCTGAGTCTCTCTCAAGGAATAAGCATAATGCTAGTCCCCCCCCCAATGCACAACCTATTTATTCACTCCTTTACCTCCAGCTATTATTTTGCCTTTCTTCCATTTGTCATTTATTTTTACCCAAATGTTTCCACCTTGGGAAGAAACATCAAATTCATGTGCTGTGCTTGTTAAGAATGCAGGCAGTGGGCTGAGCCCCGGTGGAATAGTGGTTGTGCACAGGACTGTGGCCCACTGGGATGGAGGTTTAATTCCAGCAGCGGCTCCACAGGAGTTCCTACCACCAGAGGACAGTGATGCCCAAACAAACAAACACACAAACAAACAAAAAGAATGCAGGCAGTAAGACTGTTCTAGCAGGTGCTTTGCCTTCAGTACATCCCCATTCATGTTGGGTGAAGTTACATGGATACCTGGCTAATGGACTATTTCAAGCACTGGGCAATACGACCCTATTCACAAGTAATCCCGGTTTTGCCAGAGAAGCAGGAACCATATGTCCACCAGGCCCCTGGGAATTCTCACATACAGGTTCAGGGATATAGTTACAGTCTCTTAACGAGGGATCATCCCTATATCTGCTATTTAAAGCTACATCCCTAGTCCTGAGGTCATAGCATGTGGCAGAAAATAAGTCATTTTTGGTGGTGTGGAGAACAGTCCAATGGCACCAGTGTCTTCCCCAGAATCTCTGGAGAAATGTTGGTATCTACCCAGGAGTGACCCTCCTTTTGCCCCTACATATTTCACGTGAGCACACACTCATGAAGGTGTGACAGCCAGTCGCTCATGCCTTCATCTGCTCCTGTTTGGGCTACCAAGTGTTCAGCTGCCCAAGCCAATTCTCTACCAAACCATGACTCTAAAGGTGACCTGGCACATGCTCTGTTCATCTGATGGGATGTTTCTTGGCCAACTGCTACACCCTGTGGGCTGTAATGTGCACTCCGTGGTCTGAGGAGCAAGAATTTGGTGGCCCAAGCTAGTACAATAGCTTTTGTGCTGCTATTTTTGTGTTGATATTTTAGCATCTGCATGTGCTACTGGACATGCAAAACTTGGTCCAGACTATCTTTTCCTGTGAAGATCCATTTTTAGCCACCTGAGGCCCCTGTGTCCTTTGAGTTAAGTTCGGTTCTCTAGAGAAGCAAAACCAGTGATATTTGCATGTGTCTGTCTATACAAGGAGGTTTTTATTATCAGGCAATGGCTCACCCCATTGTTAAAGGAGGTAAGTCCAGTTTGGCTTAAGTATGTAGGTCAGATGTAAGCTGAAAGCTTCTCCTGGCTCACGTAGCCACAGCAAGAAGCTGATGAAGCAGAAAGACTGAGCTGGAGGGCCACAGGCTGGTGACTGCGGAGATGAATGGATTTTAGGTCAGCTGGATGTTCCAAAGTCTGTAGTCCCCTGATGGCTTCTGGGATCAGCAGATCACACAACAGGAGACAGAGGAAGCAAGCGCAAGATCAGATCCAGCAGAAGGCAAAAGCACACGAGAACGCTTGGTTCTATTCAGGGTCTCTCTTATGTTAAAGGTCGTACCCCCAAGGAGGCCTCGACTGACGGAGACCTGATTGACAGGTTAGCCCCCACCCCTGTCTTCACTCACATAAATCTAGGTGACCTCAACTCTAACCATCACAGACCATACCTGGCCAGCTTGACACATGGATACAAGTTTTTTAACTTTACATAATTTTCAAGCAACGATAACTATAAAATCACATGGGTGGTTAATATGTTACAACAAACATCCACACCTGAAGTTGCACTAATCCATCTTTATAAGAGCAGATAGGCCAGTTGTCTCCCACAGGGTGACTGATGGGTTTCACTGTCAGCTGGGTGCTTAGCAGTCCAACATTAAGCTAACATCACTACCAGGGATCCTGGAACCCTATGTAAGGATTATAAAGGAGGACATTCAATCTACATATGTTGGTGGTGATATGGCGAAATGTCCAAGACAGAGTTTTAAATTTAAAAAGTAAGTTGTGGCACAGAATATGTATGCTTGTGTGTTTGTGTCTGGGAGTCCAGATGGAGTGGAACAGTGACTACGACAATGGGCTCCAGCAAAGTGATGTCGGTGAAGGGTCAAGCATTGTTTTTTATTTTATTGAACCCCAATATTTATATGGGGTTGCTATGTGTGGCAGTCATGTACTTATGTTAATTTTATGATTGAGATGTAGGGTGGAGTCTGGCCTGTTAATCTGGAGATAGCCATTGAGTAGCTGATGAGGCCTCTGTGTGGGCATGGCTTTCACCTGACACTCCTGGGAAATCTCACGATATTTCCCTCGTGAAGATGAGAAGCTATCTTCCCCAGTGGTTGGGAGTTAGTTTCAGAGATGATTAACCACAGGCAACACAGAATGGCGGTGGCTGGGAGCCTGGAGTAGCCGGTGGAGAGATCACACGGCTTAGCCCTGATGAAGACAGGTCTCTGAAGCTGGAGTGGCATGCTGTTGATGGACCTGAGCCCTGGAAGCGAGAAGCCCCTCGCTGGGGACACCCCTGCCAGCGCCAGAATTCTGCGCCCACTGACCTGTGACTTCCTGAGTCGGAAGCAGACTTTATAGACTGACTTCGGGCATATGGGCTATTATTGGACTTATGACTTTGCACTGGACTGAATTGGGATGCCTTCTTAGGGTCACATTTCTTTTGTATATAAGCCCTTTCCTTATACCTATATGCGTGTCTCTGAAATTTGTTCCTCTAGTCTACCCGGACTAACACACTATGAGTCAGAGCAGACTTGATAACGTTGTTGCCATGTGCCTTCCAGTCATTTTCAACATATACATATACCAGTGCTTGCCTCGAGTGGTTTTAAGAAGCCTTTCGCGTCCTCTATGTAGCATAGTCTTCTTTAACTCCCACCCCCACAAACCACGCAAAGAGTCATCAGCCTAAATACAAACTGCTTATTATACCAATGTAGTTGCTCCCTTTACCTTTCCATCTGACCAGTTTGTCTCCCTTAAGTCTTCCCAATTCAGAAAACCAGGAGACAGCCGCTCTGCATTAGGGTTCAGCTCTAATACTCACGAGCATGCGGGAAAAAGAGTTACACAACTGCTAGCTGTAATGACTTCTAGGAAGTCACTGTTCTTCGCTTCTGTACTGTGATTCTAGTTCATAAGCATATCTTGCTTAAGATTTTAAATATTAGTTCAATGGGAATAAATGTATAATCAGCTTGTCATATGTAAATATACTTTAGGTACATCTAGGGCATCTGGATGACCTTTATTTAGCAAGACATAATTGAGAACTACATCTCTGGCATTTTTCCTACAAATATACTTTGGAGTGGATATGGCATATTCTATAGTTATCTCCCAATTACCAGGGTAATTGGGGAAAGAGATAGCTTGAGGAAATAATGTTGAAATGTAGCTTTTGTTCCCAACTTTTTCACAATCATGTTAACTGAATCAGTTAAACAGATACACTGCATTAATTGTTTCCTCTGAGTCTCTCTGGAGGTAAAATATAAGACATAAACTAATTAGTTAAAAAGGATTGACTTTCACAATCTTTTTTATTTCTCTGATCTGTCTCGTAGAATAAATAGGAACCCCAAAGGCTAATACCAGATGAATGAAGGTTTCAATGTGTTTAACTGTGGGAAACAAACAGGTCAATGTGTGCCATCTCCACTTTCAAGGTGACCAAATGTTGTTTCAGCTTTATCTAAATTTTTGAGTCATGAAAGAAGTGGAAGGAAACTAAGCTGAAATAAAATTCCAGACCTAGATCTGTCATTCCCAGATAAACATCGATTATCAACTCTTGAATCTCCTTCTCTGTGTGTGCGTCTCACTTGTCCATGGGGTTGATTCGTTATCAGTGAAGATGGCATCCAAGGGCACAGGGACCGCTCCTCCCATTCAAACGAACCGCCATGGAGTTGCGCAGTCAGAGCAGATTTTTCTGGATAAATCCATAGACCCACAAAGGGAGTGCCCTGAGGACATCTTTCTTTTTCTTTTCTTTCTTTTTTTTTTTTTTTACCAAAACAGTAAGAAAAAAATCTATGGAGGGAGATCTAGCATCTTTGAAGACTTCTGTCATAGCTATTTTATGTCAGCCAGCCTTGGCAATTGAAACTTCCCTCATTGAATTCACACCCTTGCCTGCAATGGAGGTAATTGGACCCCAAGGGTTTATGGGCCAGATGGCAGCACTCACTTGACAGAGACAAGGTGGATGTGTTATCCTATGGACAACAGAATCGAAGTGGTAATCAGAATAGCCTGACATGAATGGATCTATAGTGCTGGCTACTTAGACAAGGTGCCCCTAGAAGTGAAATAGATAAGAAACCCACTAAATATTGACTTGACCTATGCAAGCAGAAAAACTCTAGGTCAGATGAATGACAGCCTAACTTGAATCAGAAGCATCAGAGAGTCACAACTCTTCAATCACTTCCCAGACTTAAGCCATGTTACACATCCATAACCCCTTGAATGAAGGGGAGGCAGGGTCCCCACCATGCCACCGAAGTTTGATACAATTAGTCTTTCTTCTAGTCTTCCCAAAGGGACCTGTGGTCTTTCACAAGAGTTCACTGGGGGAAAGACGGAATCGGAATTTTTTGGCATCACTGCTCTCTGGTGGGAGTGGGAGGCCCAGCCTTGCCCCTGAAGAGCTGCTGCTGGATTTGAACAGGATTGGAATTTTGTGGGACCACAGGACACTGGTTGTAAATTGACACTAATCTCTGGAGACTTAAAACATTTGTAAGGTCCATCAGTTGGAATGGAGGTCAGGTTATGAATGGAGTCTTAGCTCGGGTTTGTCTCACAGTGGGTCCAGTGAACCCCTTAATTCCTCCTGTAGTAGTTTCTCCACTTTGTTGAAAGGGCAATATGGCAGAATCCCCCCATATTGGTTCCCTGAAGTGGGGATAAGGGCTATTAATGGTAAAAGAAATCAAGTGGAAGCTATTAGAATGGCCTCTGCCGAGGAAAATAGCAAACCCAAACCCAAACCCCATCCCTTGAGGGTTTGCAGAGATCAGTGCCACCTTCAGAAATTTGAAGGGTACAGAGGGGGGTGGGGGATGGGGCTGGTGGTGTGATTCCACCACATTGTGATTTAACTCACTTATTTGACCTGTGTGAAACTCTGATGGAAGTTGGCAAATGAAAGATTATCATAAACTTAAACAGGTGGTGATTTCAATTGCAGCTGCTTTTCCAGATGTAGCTTTCTTTGCGCAAATTAATATTTCTTTTACTATCTGGTATATAGATACTGATCTGGTCAATGTCTTTTTCTCAACTCCAGTTTCAAAGGACCACTAGAAACAGTTTGCCTTCAGCTGGAAGGGTAACACTACACTCTTGCAATTCTCCCTCAAAATGATATCAATTCTTCAGGACTCTGTCATTTTGTCCACAGGGATCTTAATCACCTTTCCCTTTCACAAAAGGTTCTTAGTTCACTATAATCAATAATCTTATCCTGATTGGAACTAGGAAGGAAGAAGTCGCAATGCCTTTAGACATTGGTCTAACATCTGTGTGCTAGAGGGAGTGAAATGAACTTGGAAAAAATTCAGGTACCTTCCCTCTCAGTGAACTTTGTAGGGGTCTAATGGTGTGGGGCATGTCAAAATATACCCCCTACATGAAAGCTAAGATATTGTATCTGGCCCCTTTCATTACTGAAAAGGAGGGACAATACCTGGTGGGTCTCTTTTGATTATGGAAGCAATATATCCCTCATTTAGGTGTGCTACTCCAACCTGTATCAAGTGACTTGAAAAGCTCCCAGCTTTGAGTGGAGCCCATGACAAGAGAAGACTCTTCAACAGGTTTAGGATGCAGTGTCAACAGCTCTACCACTTGGGTCATTTTGACCATTCAGCTGATCCAATGGTGCTTGAGGTGCTAGTGGCAGATAGAGATGCAATTGGGAGTCTTTGGCAAGTCCCTGTTGGTGAATCAGAGTGCAGACCCTTGGGATTTGGGAACAAACTCTCACATCCTCTGCAAACAACTACCTTCATTTTGAAAGACAGCTTTTGGTCTGTTACTGAACATTAGTGAAGCCTGAACATTTTGTCATGGGCACCAAGTCACCATGTGGTCTGAGCACCCATCATGAACTGGATGTTGTCTGACCCAGAGCCATAAAGTTAGACATGCACAGCAGCACTCCATCATCCATTTGAAGAGAACCTGAAGATATAAGTAAGTTGCATGAAGAAGTGTCCCAAATGTCTATGGTGTCCGCCTACTGTCTCAGTCTGTACCTATGGCCTCATCAGAATTTCCTTAGGATCAGTTGATGGAGGAACAGAAAACTTGTGCATGGTTTTGTGACCATTCGTTATGATATGCACATGCCACTTGAAAGGAAATAGGAATAGCTTCAGGTATCTCTGAAGGACAGAGAAATCTTCCAAATAGGCAGAACTTAAGCGGTACCCTTTGTTGTTCAGTTTGTCTGGAAGGAGAAATGGCCAAATGTGTGGCGGTACACTGATGGGCTGTGGTCAATGGCTTGGTTGGATGATCAGGGACTTGGAAGGAGCGTGGCTGGAAAGTTGGTGTCAAGGAGGTGTGAAGAAGAGGTATTTGAATAGACTTCTCTTTATGGGCCCCAAAGGTGAAGCTATTGTGTCTCATGTGAACAATCACCAAAGGGTTACCTCTGTAGAGGAAGGCTTTAGCAATCAAGTGGACAGGATGACACGTTCTGAGGAAACCAGTCATCCTTTCTTCCCAGGCCTTCCTGTCCTTGGCCAATAAGTGCATGAATAAAATGGCCATGGTGACAGGGAAGGAGGTTATGCCTGGGCCCTGGAATATGGTCTTCTACTCACCGAGGCTGCCTTGATTACCATCACTGCTAAGTGCCCCATTTTCCAGCAGTCAAGATTAATGCTGAGTTCAAGATATGATGCCACTCTGTGGGGGATATAAACTAGTAATCTGGTGGCAGTTTGATTACAAAGGAAAAGGCAGCATTTTATTTTTCCTGGAACAAATACTCTGAATATGAATTTGTTTTCCCTGCATATGATGCTTCTGCCAAAACTACCATTCATGGACTTATAGACTATCTCATCTGCAGACACAGTATCCCACACAGCTTTGCCTCAGATCCAGGGACTCACTTCACAGCAAATGAAGTGCAGCAATAGGGACCATAGGCAGGGAATCCACTGTCTTGCCATGTTCCTTATCATCCTGAAGCAGTTGGTTTGCTAGAACAATGGAATGGACTTCTAAAGACACAATTATGGTGCCAGCTTGGTGGGAACACCTTGCAAGGTTGGGGCAATGTTTTCCAGGAGGCTGTATATGCTCTACACCAGCATCCAAAAAAGAAGTAGCAATGATTTTAGACACTGGTAAAACATCTGTGTGCTACAGGGAGTGAAGCTTACCTGGCAAAAATTTGGGCACCTTCCTCCTCGATGAAATTTCTAGAGGTGAAATTTCCAGTACTCAGTACTTGCTGAGGGCAAAGAATATGGCATGGGCTGTGGAAGAAGATAGTTCTAAATACCAGCTTCAGACATGTGACCAGCTGCAGGAACAAAGACTTTAATTACTTTTGAGCAATTTCAATTTGTATATAGACATCAAATATTTTTGGGTTTTTTTTGAGTAATTGTTTTGTTTTTGTTTATTTTTGAGTAATTTCAATTTGTATATAGGCATCAAGTATTTTTGTTTTGTTCACTTATAAAATATAAACTGAAGATGGAGTGCGTGCGTTTTCAACTGCACGTGTGTGAGTCTTCTCTCATCTTAGACACAAGTATGATGCTATTATTGGTTTTGCTTGGAGAGTATGTATGATCAAAGAGTTGGGTGCAGTTGTCAAGTTGACAGGTGCTGATCTGTGATGGTTAGCATTTATGCCAACTAGGCATTTCTGGGTGAAAGTAGGGCTGAAGCCCAACCAATCAAGCAGGTTGACACCTGTTGATGCCTCTTTGGGAGGTGACTCTTTGTATAAGAAAAAGACCCTCAGCAGAGCCCGGCTCTCTTTGGCCCCTTCACTTTCTGCGGGATCTGGATCCTGCATCTGGTTTATCAAACACCATGTGGTGTTACCAGCCAACCATAGGAGATGTCATCAGATTGCCTCCCTTGGATTTATCCAGCCCACTTCGGATGGATTGACCTCTGTATTTACCAGCCTGTGACCTTCTTGTTTCTTCATTCCGCTTCCTGTTTGTCAGCTTCCTCAGTCTTATGAGTCAGAGAAGTCTGTAGCTTACATCTGACCTACAGACTTGAAGCAAATTGTGATCCAGTTCTACCACTGTGTAAGCCATTTACACACACACACACACACACACACACACACACAATTTTTGCTTCTCTAAGAACCTAAGCTAAGACAATGCTCTTTGTTTACTCATTTACAGTAATTCTCACTGCCACCACCCTCTCCAACTAGATTGTACCTTGAGCCCCACCCCCCCATCACCCTGAAGTGGGAACTGGGCCATATTCATGCTAAGACATCTGAATTTCACCCCATACTTTGCACGCAACAGATCTTTCTAAGATTGCTTTGAATGAATACAACCTTGGCATCAAAAGCAAAAACAAAAGCATTCCCACTCTACTCCACAGAAAAAAGCTACAGAAAACAACCTGAACCCCTAAGGTCCTACAGCCTTGATTTTGAGTTGGTTCACTGACTAGATTCAGGGAGCTGGGTGGCATTTCCCCTCCTGTTGGGTGTTGGTTTGCAGTGATTTTATAGCTGCTGCATGCTGCAGTTTCCCTTGCCCCTCCCCGTCCCCACCAATCCTCCCAGGAAATCAGTTACATGTTTGGGACAAATGGAATGAGACCCCATATGTTCTTGTGAATACCTACTGTATTTTCATGGCTTCACTGCACACAACGCTGGATAAGCTGGCTTAGGAGACGCACTGACTCCTGTCAGTTTCTCAGTAAGCAGGGGTGACCCGAAGCACTTTAGGCCCAGAGGAAATTGGCTTCTCTCACTTGAGCTCTGTAGCTCCGACTGCAGACGAGTCTGGGCACCATCTGGGCATCCATCAACATGACTGAATTAGTTGTTGCCATATCCGATATTAATGGCCATGGCGCCTGGCTACAGGAAACCCTCCCCGCTTGGCAGAAAGAGGTTGTGACCTGCTTGCACATGGATTTAATGGGAGCGTGAAAATCTGCATTCTACTCCAGCTTCAGTGTCAACAATTAGTGACACAGCAGCAGTAGCTGGATCATCTCTTTTACAACTCGGTGACTATAGAAAACTATTAGCTCTCCAAATGCCGGAAACTAGTTTACTATTTACTGGCCCCATTTCTAATGTGCTGAGATCTACCTGGCAAGCAGACATGACGATAAACAAACAAACAAACCCTCACAGCCATCAAATCAATTCTGATTCACAACCACCCTGTAGGACAGGCTAGAACCGTCCCCCGTGTTTCCGAAACTAACTCTCCGGGAGCAGAAGCCTCAGCGGGTGCGAAAAGGGAGAGAAGTGATTTGGGAGCGCAGGTGTTAGTCCCTGAAGATCACTCACTGACACCCCAGAGAAAGGAATGAGTAATGGCAGAGACATGGAGATTTTCTAAGCTTGGCTTGCAGTGCATTTGTGATCTCACCCAGTGAGAGGGGGAGAAAGATGAGACTTCCTGCTCCTAGGAAGATTTCCAGCTTCGGCAGCCCTAAGCACACCCCAGTTCTAGTCTGTTCTGTAACGCTGCTGTGCGTTCGAATTGGCACATTGACAGAGTTGGTTTGGGTTTGGTTTGAGTCTCGCAGGATGATCTACAACGACATCTGCAAGAGACCCAGTATAGCTGCACATGATTGAGAGGGTGGAAGGGGGCAGGCTTCATTTAGCCTAGGAGACCGTACAGGGCAGTTCTGCTGTGTCACAGAGGGTTCCGATGGAGCAGTCAATTTGGCAGCATCTAATGACAACAGCAGTGGTGTTGAACAAAAACCCAGCGCCATCGAGTCAATTCTGGCTCCCGCCAGTCTCAGGAAGGACCGAGCAGGACTGCTTCATGGGGTTTTCTATGGAAGTACATTACCGAAAGCCGCCGTGAGTGGAAATCAACTTGATGGCAATGCGTCTGGTTTTCGTTTCTTCCCACACGACCCCTGGGTGAGTTCGAACTGCCAGCCGCCATAGGTTAGTAGTGACGCCCAAGTCACCCAGGGAGGGGCCCACAGTGAAATGGATGGAATTGAAAGGGCCTAATAATTTTGACAGAAACCCTCGTGGTTACGCGTTGGGCTGCTAACTACCAGGGCAACCATTTGAAACCACCAGCTGTTCTGACGGACTGTGCATTTCCATCAAGAGTTAGGGTCTCAGAAACTCACAGAGGTCATTTTACCCTGCCCTATGGGGTCCTTGTGAGTCAGCATCAACTACATAGCTGTGAGTTTGCTTTTGATTTTCTGAAATAATTTTTAAAGTACGTATGGGCAGAATGCTGCTTAGACCGTTCTTGACTTTTTCTCGCGTACTTGGGCTTGTCAGGAGAGCCTGGCCCCTGAAGAAAGACACTGAGCTTGGTAAAGAGGAGGGGCCGTGAAATCGAGGAAGACCCTCCCTGAGATGGGCTGGCACCGTGGCTGCTCCAATGGGCTCAAGCATAACAATATCAAGGATGAAGCAGGACAGGGCAATATTTTGTTCTGTTGTTTGTACAAGGAGTTGTATGAGGGGGTGCCTTCCAAAATGGAAAAATAGTTATGCTGATCGGAGGGAAATATTGCATTTGGAATTCATTCTACCCAGTCAGACTGTTATTCAAGTTTTCTACTTTAGAGGTTCTGAAAAGATTGTGTAACAGTGTGTCACAAAAAAGGTCTGATTGGTGGCAGATGGGGGCAGGTTTTGCCACCACAACAATGCACCTGCTCATGCAGCCGTCTCAGTGTGCCGGTTTGGGGTAAAAACAGCATGCCTCTCTTGCCCCCACCCCTTACTCACCTGACTTCACTCCCTGCTATCTCTTTTTGTTTTCTGGAGGGAAGAGGAACATGAAAGGACAGTGATTTGACAACATGGAAGAGGTGACAAAAAAAAAAGGGAAGTGCTGTTAGCCATCCAAACAGATGAGTTTGAAAAATATTTCCAAGAATGGAATCGCAGATTTGACAAATGTATTAAGTGTAATGGAGAGTACTTTGAAGGGGAAAGGTTGTTTTGTAAAAGAACTTTAAGTACATAACTTGTATTTGGGGGGAGGAATTTCCATTTTTGAGGGGGGGTTACCTCCCCATATATGAGATCTAACAAGAACAACAGTTA
This sequence comes from Nesogale talazaci, assembly GCA_004026705.1. NCBI lineage: Eukaryota > Metazoa > Chordata > Mammalia > Afrosoricida > Tenrecidae > Nesogale > Nesogale talazaci. Next base: position 63,660 of record PVJH01002853.1, read on the forward strand.
TTTGAACATAACGCTGCTTTGAAAAATACTTCAGAAGAAATATACATCCAGAATATTTGATGAACACATAAAAGCACAAATGGACTAACAAAAACAAGCAAACAAAACAAACAATAACAGAGGAAATCCCACCTGTAATTCCTACTTGGCACACATACTCCAGTCATGTATCTGTGCACATGTTGACACATGCACATGCCTTTCGTGAGAATGAAAAGCGTATCTCCTTGTACCTACTCTTCGCCCATCTGAGCCTCCATTATCCTGAAGCCTGCTGGGGCGGGGCTGGGAGCCCTCTCTCTGGCTCTCTGCACCCTGTCCTTCCTGGCAGGGAGGTCTGCAGGAGGTTGGGCCCCCGGAGCCTGCTGGCTGTGAACTGACCTTGCTCATCAAGAGGTCTCTTTGTTCCCTGACAAGGTACAAAGGCCCTGCTTAAAATAATGATGAGGCTCTGTGGGTTTGCACATTACTTTGCATATATTTTCTTTCTAAGTAGCAGAGGCTTTTAACCATGCCTGTAAGATAAAACGGAAGACATTGATTAATATAATCTACAGCCTAACATTTAGGGCACTCTGTTTGTGGAATGAAAGCATTTAATCACAGCCTGGGGTAGGAAAGCTGCCCGCCTCTGTGGTGCGTGTGCGCGCGCACGTGCAAGAACTAAAGAAAGCTGGCCTCTTGTCAAAGAGGTACGCATTCACCTTGCCTTCTGGGCTTCCTACCCTACGCCTTCCTCCATCTCTGAATGCCAGTGGAGCAGAAGTGTTGAGCTTGAGTAGTCCTCAGTTGGTCTCTGCCACTCTGTCCCTTCTGTCATTGCCTCAACTTGGCCCTTGTCTCTCATATGGGCTACTGTGACCATCTCACACCTTGTCTTCCTGCTCTCACTGTTGCAACATTCTCATTCATTCTCACCTACGGCAGTTCTAGCCTGTGTTATCTGTCTATCCTGTTACCTCCTGCTCTGCAACCAGCCACTTCAAAACTTAATAATATAAAGCAGCAACCACTTATCACGCTGCTTCACTCTGCCCAGTGGTACCTCGAATGGTTTGAATGGCCTGGGGTTAGAACAGGGTATTTTCTACAACCTTGAGGCCTCCGAGCATCGGATTGCTCCGGTCATGTCTCACTGCTCAAGGACTCATGTTGGTGGGGAACGAGGGGAGTGTTCCATGGCCATTTATGACCTAGTCTCAGGAGTCACAGAACTTCATTTCCACTTGATTCCACTGGTCCGCGCAGTCATACGCCTACTTCAGTTGAACTCGATTCAAAGGAAGGGATTGTCATTCTCACATACTGTGAGAAGGAATGTCATCAAATGAGTAGTTATGTGCTTAAAATCATCCATTGCTACCCATCCCTTTTTCGTATCAGCATAGAAGACAATTTTGAAGAATAGTCACCCAACTGCTAAAGGTCAAAAGGCTTTCAGTTTTTAATCTGTGGGCTTCCAAAGGAAGGGAGAGGAATATTGGTGGAGTTATAAAGAGCCCTGGTGGCACAGTGATGTAAACAGCTGGCTGCCGACCCAAAGGTTGGCAGTTGGGACCCACTTGCCACTCTGCAGGAGAAAGACAAGGTAGTCAGCTTCTGTGAAGATTTACAGCCTGTGAAAGTCCGTTTTACGCTGTCCTACGGGACCATTATGAGCCCCAATAGACTTGATGGCAGTGGGCAGTGGGTTGGAATTCTGGGTGATTTCCCCCCCAGAAAATTACTTCCTCCATTACCGCAAGCCTTCAAAGGTTAAGCATCCACACAGGCAGGTCCAAAGTTGGCCGGGAAGGAACTAAGCCAGTGTGGTGGGTTATGCGTTGAGCTGCTGACCACAAAGTCAGCAGTTGAAAACCATGAGCCGCTCCACGGGAATAAGAGGAGGCCTTCTAAAGAGCCACCGTCTCAGGAAGTTGAGCCTTTATAAAGATCTGCAGTTTCAGAAACCCCCAGGGGTCCTATCCTGTCCTGTGAGGTCACTGAGTCAGAGCCTATAGCAGTGAGCCTTGCTTGTTTAGACATTGACAGGTGACCTTGCATGCCTTAATGAAGTATGTCACCACCTCGCTTTCAGTGGGATGTCCAGAGGCTGGAAAAGGGCTTTGCCAGTATTCCCCCCTCCTATCTTCAGGCAATGAAAGAGAGTATCTTATTGGGTGCAAATCCTTTGGCAGGTGGAAGAGGCTGGAAGTGAGTCATCTTGTAGCTGTTCTGGGACGTGTGTGTTCCGTAACACATCCCTGCCCTGCCCTTGGTAACTAGTCCCTGACCTTAAACTTAAAGGGGGCTTTCACCTGAACCACTGGGAATCTTGACATGTGTCCTCAGGAGTTTGGGGGGATGCACAGATTAGTTTTACTTGGAGAAAGGCTAACAATAGAGAGAGAGAGAGAGAGAGAGTGAACTCATTAGAAGTGAGCGGCACATCCACTGATTCCTGGCACAAGGCATGGACGGGACCCATAGGCCATATCAAGAGAGATTCTGTTTGTTCTCATGGGAGAAATACCTCCACCCTTAGCTTCCTAGGAGAAAGAATTCGTGCTGAGGCTGGGTTTGTGATTCCAGTTATTTTTTTATGAAGGATAGAAGCAGTTTCAGGGGTTACAGAAAACTAAATGAGAGGGAGAGAGAGAGAGAGAGAGAGAGAGAGAGAGAGAGAGAGAGAGACAACTGTGTGTTGCAGCTGCTGGGAGGGTCATTGGGAGGTGTGGTCAACAGTACTGATCGACCACACAGGCTAAATTCAATTCATCTGGCCTAGGTGGAGTCCCATCCAGGTTTACTGGCATCCTGTCTCAAAGACCTGAATGTGGGCATGCCCTCCAACCTTAAGCAACTTCCTGTAATGGGAGAGGGAGGAGTTGGTATGAAGAGGGGCAACCTGCCACTACCTACCAAACAATTCCACTCCGGAAAGTCATCTGGCAGAAAGACACCAATAGCCAAGGATGTCTGGGAGAAGGAGTTCTAAGCTGCAAATGTTATACCAGGTGACCGCTGCACCAGCCACTGAAGGCTTGGTCCTTTGCTCCTAGTTTCTCCCCCAAGGAACTGGATCAGGAAAACAAAGCAAAACAAAAATTGGGGAAATGAGCTAGGAGAGAAGGAAAAAAGAAAACTGACTACATCCTTTGTCCACTGCAATCTTCCACACTTGAGGCAAGCCTAGGGGGGAGGAGGAAAGACCTTCTACAGTGAATAGAAGATTGAAGGTTTAATACTAGACTTGACAAGTTTTTTACAGTACTCAAATGAAAGCTTTCTTGTGAGTGAATGGGACCAGAAAAGCTGCAGGATTTGATAAAAATGTTATTCCAGAATGTGTTTTCTAAAGAAGAGGGAGAAAGAAAGATGTTGCTTTCTGCTTGAGCTATAACACGACTAGTACATTCAACAAACCTCACATACTTTCTCGTGTTTTTCTTATTTCCCAGATTTTATCTGGAATACACACTGCATGATATTACTTAACAAACATATCTAATCATATTATTTCTGTCATTAAAACTCTTTACATTGTCCTCATGATAAAGGTAAATTTTAAAACATGGCTGTTGTAGATGGAATTGTGTCCTCTCTAAATATGTGTTCTAAGTAGTAACCTTTATGCCTGTGGCTATCTTCATTTGGAAATAGATTACCTTGTTATGTTAAGGAAACATTCTTAGTGTAGGGTATATCTTGAATTGATGTCTTTGGAGATATAAAAGAGATTGAACACAAACTAGAAAGTAGAGATGGGGGAAGAAAGCTGCCAAGACAAATAAAGATTGCTCCGGTGCAGAAGTTCCAAAGAGAGAAGGTCCTTCCTTCAGAGCCAACAGAAAGAGGTAGGCTTCCTCTAGAGCAGTGGTTCTCAACCTGTGAGTCACCACACCTTTGGGGGTCGAACGACCCTTTCACAGAGATCGCCTAAGACCATCAGAAAGCACATTGCCGATGATCTTAGGAATCAATACCATCTCTATCCATCTCCAGGCAGGTCCGCCCACATGCAGATATGCCCACATCTGAGTGCTTGGTGTGAAGACTGTTACCCATGCTACACCATGCTTCAAGACAAAATTTCATTGATTTGTCATTAGAAAGAAATATTTCCCAATATATAATTGCATATTCTTTCTGTGATTAATCACTATGCTTTATTTATGTTAATTTTATAACAGTGAAAGTGCATCCGCATATCACATATTTACATGATGACTCATAACGGTAGCAAAATTACAGTTATGAAGTAGCAACGAAAATAATTTTTTGGGGGGGATCTTGGGGGGGCATCACTGCCCTCTGGTGATGGGAGTAGGAGGCCCTGCCTGGCTGCTGGATTTGAACCTCCATCCCAGTGGGTCGCAGTCCCACGCACAACCACTCTGCCACCGGGGCTCAGCCCAACAAAAATAATTTTATGGTTCGGGGTCATCACAAGATGAGGAGCTGTATTAAAGGGTGTGACATAAGGAAGTTGAGAACCACTGCTCTAGAACCAATACGCTGAATTTGGACACTAGCCTCCTAAATTGTGAGGAAATAAATTTCAGTTTGTTAAAGTAACACACTTGTGATATTCCTGTTGTAGCAGTACGGGATAATGAAGATAAAGGTTTACAAGTGATTTATTTGTGAACAAGTCCCTGCCTATCTCGCTGGCTTCTTTTACCAGTCTCTTCTCTACATCATACCACAACACAGCCATCAAGGCACAAAATGCCTTGGCCTCCCATTTCTCTCCCTAGCTCATGTTGTTCTCTTGGCTTCAACCCATCCTGTAATCGTGAGCTCAACCACCACGTTTATAAGAGGGAATGGCACAGGGGCCCCATCTGACCCCCTTCTGACTGCACACAGCGAAGGAGGGTCCAATTGCATGCCAGCCCAAGGTGGATTGCCAAAAGGCAGAGGTCAGACATACCTCCACATTTCCTCCTTTATTCTATTTTGGCACTCGCAATCTCTCTGGGATACACTACTTTTCTGCTAGATTCAATAATTCATTGCAATGGCCATATAGAACACACAACAATTACTCATGGTTATGGGAGTTTATTAGAGAACTTGACAGGTTATAAAACAGTAAGAATACAGTTCTTCTTGTCTGAAATGCCTCTCGATGGCCATGCTGGCAGGAATGTCTCTATAGTCCTTGGGCTGTCAGTTGTGGGGTCCCTGGGCCTTTGTGTCCATGGGCCAGACATCTCACCTGCTGCCCTGCCCCATGTTCTCAACTGCAATCTTTGGTGCCTCGGATGCTTTTGATGCAACTTCAGGCAGTGTTCTCACCCACACTGCCTGGGTGCCTCTTTTGTCTTAATGGTGGTGGGTTCCCCTCCCTGCTTCTGAGATGGTTTACTCTCAAACCCAACAGAATGGCAAAACTGACATATCTCTGTAAGTGCCTCACCCACGCTCTGTGATGGTCTCATACATCATTTGGTGATAGTCACAAGGACCTGGATGTTGTTGTTGTTGCTAAATGCCTTCAAGTCAGTTCCAACCCATAGAGGCCCCATCCACGCCAAACACAGCACTACCCGGCCCGGCCCCTTCCTCACACTTGGTCCTGTGCCTGAGTCCTTTGTTGCAGCCTCTGTGTCAATCGTCAACTTGAGGGCCTTCCTTCCTTTTTTTTTTTTTTTTTTTGATGGCCCTTCTCTTTACCAAGCATATGGTCCTGGTCTCCAGGCACAGGTCTCTCCTGACATGTCTAACGTATCTTAAGATGAAGCCTTGCCATGCTTGCCTCTAAAAGAGCTCTCTGGTCTCACATCTTCCAAAGCAGAATGGTTTATCCTTTTAGCAGTCCGTGGTATTGTGAAGGAGCTGGTTAGGCGGCTATTCCTCTCCATGCCTAGGGGGGGCCTACAAGAAGTTGAAAGCCATTAAAGGCTAAAGGGCTTGTACCAATTCAGCCAGGGAGGGTGGTCCCCCTAGGTGGGCGGTCTACCTGGATTGGCTCAATCTAGGCCAGGTGGACTTAATTCAGCCTATGGAATCAACAAGTACCATTGACCATGCCTCCCAGTGGAAGCTCCCCAAAAGACTCTCTTTCTCTCTCTCTGTTGGGTGTGCAGCTCAGGTCTGCCATTTGTGAGTGTGCAGTGCCCTGCGGGTGCCCAGGTTCCTGACTGTAAAACCTGAAAGTTCTTCTATTCTTTATAACAGCGTTCTCAATCTATGGATGACAACCCTTTTGGGGGTCACACCACCCTTTCACAGGGGTCACCCAAAACATCACAGTAGCAAAATTAGTTAAGAACTAGCAATAAAAATTATTTTATGGTTGGGGTCACCACCCCTAAGAAACTGTTTTAAAGGGTGGCGGCATTAGGTGGGTTGAAAAGCACTGTTTGATAAAAACTTACTTGGATCACAAAACAGCTTTGGTATGAATTTCTTTCTCATGTGAAGCCAAGAATCAAGGCATTTCCACCTGAGGAATCCAACAGTACTTTCAATATTCTTCTCAAGAACCACAATTTAAATGCATTTGTTCTTCCTTTGTCTTCCTTATTCAATGTCCAACTTCCACATGCATATGAGATGCTGGATAATACCACGGCTTGGTCAGGCTCACTTTAGTCCTTAAAGTAATATCCTTGCTTTTCAATACTCTAAAGAGGTCCTGTGCAGATTTTCCCAATTGAACTTACTTTTTGATCTTCTGACTGCTGCTTCTATGAGTATTGATTGCAGAGTCAAGCAAGACAAAATTAACTTCAGTCTTTTCTCAGTTTGTCATGATGTTGTTATCTATTGGTCCAGTTGTGAGGATTTTGGTCTTCTTTTTTTGTTTTGTGGACATCACTGTCCCTGGTAGGAGTAGAAGGTCCAGTCTTGCTCCTGGAGAGGTGCTGCAGGATTTGAACCGCCAACCCTGTGGGCTGTAGTCCTGCACACAACCACTACACCACCAGGACTCAGCCCAGTCTTCTTTACATTGAGTCCTAAACCATACCGAAACCTGCAATTCTTCATCTTCATTAGCAAGTGCTTCAAGTTCCCCCTTTCAGTGAGCAAGGTGTGTCTACAGGTTGTTAATAAGCCTTCCTCCAATCCTGATGCAGCATTCTTTTTATATATTCCAGCTTCTCTCGTGATTTTTTCAGCACACCAATTGAATAAGTATGACGAGAGGATACAGCCCTGACTTGCACCTTTCCTGATTTTCAGCCATGCAGTAGTCTCTTGATCTGTTTGCACAACTGCCTCTTGATCCACATACATAGGCTCTGCATGAGCACGATGAAATGCTGTGGAATTTCCAATCTTCTCAAGGTTATTCATAGTGTGTTATGATCCACACAGCCAAATGCCCTTGCACAGTCAATTAAACATGAGTAAACATCCTTCTGATATACTCTGCTTTGAGCCAAGATCCAACTGACATCAGCAATGGTATATCCCTTGTTCCATGTCCTCTCCTGGACCTGGCCTGAACTTCTGGCAGTTCCCTGTATAGATACTGCTGCAAATGTGTTGGCTGATCGTCAATAAAACTTCTCTTGCATGTGATACTAATGACACTCGTCGATGACCTGAGCATTCTAGTGAGCAAGTGCCTGGAAGAGATCTGTGAGACATGAATAGAAGAACCATATTGATCTCACACACCCTTACGCAACTCACGCCCTTCCTCGAGTTAAACATCTATTCTAATGTAAGAGCAATTTCCTTGGGGATATGACCTATATCATATATATATCATATATATATATATATGATGTTTGGTATATGATGTATGCTCTGGCAAGGATCTTCCTGCTCTGGATCCGGCATCTGCCTGGTCATCATCTGACTTTGGGGTCTGGGGCTTGGGCTAGCAGTGGTCTTTTGACCTTCCCCTTCTTGGACTTGCCAACTTTCACAGTCATGCCTCTTAGGATTCTCTGCTATTCATATGGACAAATAAAAATGGAAAACTTGGGTTATTAGATTGGGAGGATTATAATCCTTCATGTTTGTGAACATTGAAAGATATTCTGCAATTAAAAATATATGATCTCACCTGACTTTTACACGAATATATAAAGAAATGTTATTAACACCATCATATATCTTTTATGTAGCCCCCTGGTAGTGTAAATGATGAAGCACTCAGCTGCTAAACAAATGGTTGGTGTTTTGAATCCTCCCAGCAGTTTCACAGGAAACAGACTTGGGGATCACAGCCAAGAAAGCCCTATAGGACAGTATGACTCTGTCTTGTGGGCTCACCGTGAGTCTGAATTGACTTGACAGCATCCAATAATAGCCAGATAACAGCAAAAACAGAGAGTTTACAGATGACCGAAGTGAGCACTAGAAAGGGCAGGCGACTCATCTGAGGTTACACAGAAAATGAATGAGTAACTGTCAGGTCCAATCCTTTACTGACTCTGAATCGAGTGTATTGAGCGTTCTGTTGGTAGAGGACATCATAGCGCTCTCTGTCTTGATTAGAACATGCCTGTGTTGATATGATAAGGCCCTTAGGAGCACGCTTCATAGCCATTTGTGGTAGAGAACAAAATCTCCTATCTCCATAGGAATGCTTTTCAAGGCTTCCAGGAGACAACTAAACCCATGTGTATGTTGAAAAAAAAAATTAAACATTTGCTTAACGTGTTGATGTTCTTAAAGCCAGTCTTTTTGCTCAGGTCAGTCTGACGAAATACAAATCATGTCCTGTATATTTAATAAATTGCTCCAGTCCCTCTTAATCCCCTTGGAGTCACTTTAGCCAATGGCACTTGGGAAAGAGAGGCATACTTTCTGACAGCCCTATGGGATGAACTTATAGGACAAGTTAGGAATGATCTTCATGATGGAAATTTTGGCATTAAAGAGTTCATTTACCTATTCTTGCTTTACTTCATTTAAAGAGCAAGCCCACTTCTTCTGAACAAGAGGAACAACATGCCTAGCTTGTCAAGAGTAATAGGATACAAATCACTGCCCCCCCTCCCCCCCACCCCACCCCACCTCCACTACCCAGAGGGTAGTATGCAACTCAGAGTGTCTACTCTGAGTCAGATTCGACCTGGCGGCAGTGAGTGGTTCTTTGAGAGTTCCAGGCATGTTCAAGGATGAGCATGCCATCAGAGTGCATCTAAGCTCTCCTGAGGAAGCTGCTGGGAAGTGCTGCTCTCTTGTTTTCTGCTGAGCAAAGAGATGCTTGAACACTGTCTCACTGGAACAGCTCCAGCCACCTCCCCCACACGGAACTTGAGAACGAAGCCAATCCACAAAGGAAGGCAGAGCCAAGCCAGAAGATGGCACGAGCTTAGGCTCTGATAACGTCTGAGGCCAGTCTGCCCCACATGTAGACCTTGCCATTCTGTGAGCCTTTTGGCTTTATGCTTTGATTCTGATGATTCAAGACAATCCTATATAATAGTCAATCTAATTTTGAAATAAAAAAAAAACCAACCTGTTATAAAAGGCTTGGCTACATACTTGGCTAAGCACCGGTGGTGCTTAGTAAAAGGTAACTTATTTGTTACCCCTGTTACCTATAACTCTGATTGTGCTTCCTACAGAGTTTAGTTCAGAAGAGAGGGGACTCCATACCTATTTTGAATACAAAGCAAACTTTGCCAGGCATAGTAAAGAGCCAGTCATATACACATATGAGTACTGGGCAGTAAAACCACAAGGGAAAGGGGTTCAAATCCATGATCCGCCCCCCCCTCCCATGAGGGGGAAGATGAGGCTGTTTCCTATCATAAAGATTTACATAACCTTGGAAACTTTACAGATGGTCGCTTTGAACCTGAAAACTCAATGGTGGTGGAGATTATATATATATATATATATATATATATATATATATATATGACATGTGCGTGTGTATCTGTGTTACATGAGCACAATCAAGCTTCAATATAGGGCCTTTATCCCCACCCTCCTTTCTGGGGTCAGCCCCATCTTGTCTGTGAGAACATACCATCAAAACTTGGCAGTCACTCCTAAAAGCTTCCTTTCACATTTCTGCCCTGTGAGTTCTTTCTGTTCTGAGAAGCAAGAACATTTCATAACCTAGCACACACACACACACACCCACACATCCTTACAGTTATAAACTTGCTTTTATTTTGCCGTTGAGAGTATACATCACAGAGCACATCCCTATTCAACAATATCTACCTATATATCAGTGTCATTGATGACCTTCTTCAAGGAATGCAACCATTGTCAACCTCCTTTTCGGGATAATTTCTCCCTCTTTAGCATTAATGCTGTATGGCAGCTCTAGGTGCAAAAAGGATCCATGGTGGTGCAGCGGTTATGCACTGCGCAGCTGACAGACTGGTCAGTGGGTTAAATCCACCAGCTGCCCTGAGGGAGAAAGACACGACCAGTCTGCTTCCTCGAAGAATTACAGTCTGGGGAAGGGGGGATGCTGAGCCCCAGTGGTATAGTGATTGAGTGCGGGACTGCAGCCCACGGGCTTGTTGGTTCAAATCCAGCAGCGGCTCTCCAGGAGCAAAGCTGAGTAGCTCCCATGACCACCAGAGGTCAGTGATGCCCACCCCCAAAACAAACAAACAAACAAAAAGAATTACAGCCTGGGTCAGTTGTACCCAATCTCACAGGGCTACCATGGGTTGGAATCAATGCCATAGCAATGAGTTGGTGCAGATGCCAAAGCTTGTCTTTAACACCTTTGCTTGAAAACTTTTCAGGAGGAGTTTCTCACTGACCCATCGCACCTATATGAATGTGTTCATAAGCATCGATTCCTGGAGGTAGTGACTCCCAGAGATAGTGAGTCCACACGGTCCCACCCCCACCCCGGCGGGGAGCAAGAGGGACCCCGTCACACCCAGAGAAAACTACAGGAGAGGAAGTCCGACTATCTGTCTTTGTTGTTTTGCTCTGGTCATCCTCGCTGGGCATCCACTGCAGCGGTTCTCAACTTGTGGGTTGTGACCCCCTTGGGGGGTTGAATGATCCTTTCACAGGGGCTGCCCTACTCATAACAGTAACAACATTACAGTGATGAAGTAGCAACAAAAATAATTTTATGGTTGGGGGAGTGGGGGGAGTCACCACAACATCGGGAACTATAGGAAAGGGTCACGGCATTGCGAAGATTGACCACCACTGCACTGGGATTTTTTGAACTTAAGGAGGTCTGGCCAGGCAGACCTTGAATCAACAGCAAGCACAGTTTGGAAGGCTGTCCCCAGCCCTAAACCCTCAGGCAGAGATAGCAAGAGCAACCCCGAGCTCTGAGGCCGAGGACAGGCTGCCGTGAGAAGAGAACCAGAGTTGAGCTTGTCAAGGGTGACACAGGTATCCGTGCTTTCTTTGGTGCTTAGCCTGGGAAGCTGCATACAAAGAATAGAAAAGCCACTTGGCCTGCATGGTGAGTAAACACTTGAAGGTCCCGTCAGAACAAGGACAGACATGCCCCCCGGGTAAGTGCCTGAGTCACAGTTCAGGGAAATGAGGCACAGACTCCTGGAAGGAACAGTCTGAACAGCCTCCTATTTCAATGGAGGATTCCATTCCCCTCGGCCTCTCTCTCCTTCCCTGCCCTTCTCTCCTCCTTCCCCAGTCTCTGCTCTTTCTTTCTTCAGTTCCTGGCCCCAGCTCCCTACTTTTTAAGGTTATAACCCATTACTCTTGAGTTGATTCCAACTCATAGCTACCATATAGGACTGAGAAGAAGTGCCCCATAGAGTTTGGGGCACTAAAAATCTTTATGCAAGTAGATTACCAAATTGGTTTGACTCACTGATTTTTTTTTCAGTTAGCAGTTGAACAATGAATCACTATGCCATCAGGACTCCTTTTAAAAGTCTGTATAATGCCCCAGAAGTCTCATTCCGCTGAGGAGGGTATTTCCTCTTCCAATCCCGGTGCCATTGTACCTGCACAGACAGTTTTCTGCTGCTTCCATTTGCTAGCCAATGCCTGTCCGGTGGCAGAATGCCAGAGATTGGTCCCACGGTCCTCATGTACATCGTGGTATATACCATTCTCAAGCAGGCCCGAGTTCCATCGGTGGAAGAACACGATGTCTTGGGTCTGGTGGCTTGTTGAAATGGATGACTTGGGATCAAGAATACATTGCATGTTTATTGAGTCTGTCATCAGTTGTAAGAGCTCATCTTTGGGTTGCTTCTGCTTGAAGATGTTTATGATTATTTGGAGGCTTCTAATTTTTTTTGGAGGGGTGTTAGTATGGGTAGACTAGAGAAACAAATTTCATAGACACACATATCGATATAAGGAAAAGGTTTATATACAAGAGGAATGGGACATTGAGAAAGCATGCCAGTCCAGTTCAAAGTCTAAGTCCAATATTAGCCCATATGTCTGATACAAGTCTATAAAGTCTCCTTCCAACTCATGAAGTCACAGGTCAGTGGTTGCAGAGTCCCGGCACCAGCAGGGGTCTCCCATGGCTCCTCGCTTCCAGGGCTCAAGGTCCATTAACAGCATCCAGTGGTGGTAGAAACAACTCAGCGCTGGCAGGGGTCTCCTCATGGCACCTCCAGCTTCAGAGATCTGGTTCCATCAGGGTAAAGCTGTGTGACTTCTCCTCCGGCTCTTCCAGCTCTTCGGACGCTGCCATCTGGCCTTCTCCATAGTTCATCATCTCTCAGACTAACTCTCAACAACTGGGGAGATAGCTTCTCATCTCCATGAGGGAAATATCGCGAGATTTCCCCGAAGTCTCAGGAGAAAGCCATGCCCACACTGAGGCCTCATTGGCTACTCAATGGCTATCTCCAGATTAACAGGCTAGACTCCACCCCTACCTCTCAATCATGAAATTAACATAAGCACATGACCTCCACAGAGGGGATCTTTGAAGAGCATTGGTGGTACAGTAGTTAAGGACTTGGTTACTAACTGAAGATCAGGGGTTTTAACTCACTAGCCTGCCAAAGGAGAAAGATGAGGCAGCCTGCTCCTGCCACCACCACAGCTATGGAAACCCAGTGGGGGAGTTGTCACTGTGAGTGGAGTCATTGGGTTTTAGCGTCAATATGATCCTATGAAGCTTTATAGCACCCCATTTTCATGTGCAAAGATGACAAGCTAGAAAGATATTGCAAGGGTTACCTATCCCACCAAGTTGTCAGAGCCAAAAGTCTGGGAAAATAGTTCAAGGGAAAATGCGCCGTGGTCTCCAGTGGGCTCCTTCCGCAGGCACCCCAGGAACTCTGTGCCCCTTTTTATTCGTTCAGCTTCTACATTTCTTTAAGTTCCATGTAAACCTCCCTTCACTGGCCACTCCTGTGGGGTAAATGGTTCACATGCTCCACTGCTAAGGGAAAGTTGGTATCCCAAGGCCACCAAGAGGCATCTTAGAAGAAAGGTCTGGGATCTATCCCAAAATTCAGTCATTGAAAACCTGGTGGACAATCACCCCCATGCCCCACCCCAGCTAATCCATAAACAAACAAGTCCCAAATAGTCTATGGGGCACAATTCTACCCTAATACACATGGGGTGATCTTGACCTAAGAGGTCCTAAAAATACCAACATCAAGTAGGACACAAACAAACAAGGAAGCTGAAAGGTAGAGCACACTGAAAGGAACTAAGCTTCTTTCATAGTAATGTTATATAAGACTAGGTTACTCTAATTATTTTGAATTTGCTTCCCATAATGGAGGATAGATAAACTGCACTCCATTATCTTCTGCTCATATTGTATCATCTCAGTACATGCTCTGTATATCCCCCTCAGCTAGTATCACCCTCAGCACAAATTTGCATTTCTGAGTGTCCTTATCACTATATAACATGCACGAGATAATTTGTCTGACAGCAAGAAATGGTATGTGAGATACGTAGGAGTAAAAGAGAATTGTTTATCATAATCAGCTTGGGTAAAGTCGTATGAGGCTAAGCATTAAATTAAGGCATTTCAGCTCTCTTGAAATCACATTCATTTCAGACAGCTTGTTACTTGAATTCATAGGCTACATGATCCCATTCTTTGGAAGCATTTTTCTATACTATCCTTAAAATGGAAGCCATGATTTTTCTTGAACTTCAAGCAGGGGTAATTATCTAAAGGCTCAGAATAACATCACTCTTGAAAAATCAAAGAATTTATTCCATAAATATGTATTGAGCATCTACAAGGTAGCTGATACTATCTGGAGCAGGAAAGGTCGAGTGTGACCAAGTGCTTCAGTGGGTCAGGAAAGACTATCCAAGCTAGTCACACTTCATTTGAATTTTCCAAGAAGAATAGGAATTGATCTGCACCTCAAGAAGGGAGAATATTCCAGGTAGGAGGAAGAGTATGTGCAAAGGCCTGGAAGCCTGTTCTGGGAAAGGGGAGTGGTTGCATGTGGTTAGAATAAAGGGCTGTTCCTAAAGTGAAAGCTAGCAGGGCAGAAGGAAGCCAACTCAAGAAGGACCTTGTGCGGGTGTGTGTCCCACACAGGTTGTCACTTCAGGAGTGTTTTCTAATTCTTTGGGTGTTGAATGCCGCCATGCGAGGGTGTGGTGTTTAGGGACCATAGTGAAGGTGGAAGAAAGAGCAGAAAGCAACCAGGTCTTCCATGATGTTGCTGAGTTGTCAAGCCTATGTATGTTAAGACTGGCCTCGCTTAGGACATTTAGCTAAGAAAACAATAAATGTCCTTAGGAGGCAAAGGCTCTATTCATTTCCTTGCAGCCAAATGTGGCATAACTTTGTCATGCTAAAGATGAAATCTGTATGCACGAGCAGGGAGTTCAGACCTTGTGATGGAAGCGAATGGGAGCTAGGGAAGATTTAGGAAGGGGAATGAGCAGCGACTGAGTGCTCAGAACCAAGCTGCTCTGGCTGCTGTGTGCAGACAGGACAACAGCGGAAGAAGCCCAGGCAGAGGGTCCAGCTATGAAGTCACTGCAACTGTAAGGCCTAAGCAAAGGCAAAGGAACCCTGGTGGCCCAGTGGTTTCAGTGTTGAACTGCTCGCTGAGAATTGGTGGTTTGATGCCACCAGCCACTCTGTAGGAGGATGATGAGGCAGGCTATTTCCACAAAGCCTTGGAAACTCTAAGGAGCAGTTGTATTTGGTGGAAGCAAAAGCATAACAGTAATAATTAGATAGGAGGGGATGCATTGCAGGACCATTCTTAAGACAAAATAATATGACTTACTGATTAATTAGAGGTGAGACATAGGGACGCCAGGATATTCGAATGACTCCAGAATTCTGACTTGGTTTATGGGAAACACAGGAGATACGGCTCGCATTCCAACTTTGTCAGGACTGGTTGAGTGATCCTGAGTGATAACCTCATTTTGAGATGATCAGGTGAAAAATATGACCACAGCTGCTTTAAACTTCTTGGAGCACTTTAAGTTAAAAGGACTAAAAGGGACTGGGATGACCACTTTGGGCAAGGAAAAGGCCCACTCCTCTAGGGTCTTGGATTAGTTTGTGCATTGTTGGGTAATGAGTGGATGGCTCTGAGTCTGCTTCCATTTTCAGTCTGGACTAGTAGAAAGCAAAGATCTTAATGATAAAGGGATGATGATCAAGTATATGAAGTAAGCCAACAAAACCCCATTTTCCACATTTCATCAACAGCGCCTTTTTTTTGGGGGGGGGCATCATTGCTCTCCGGTGGTGGGAGTAGGAGGCCCAGCCCCACTGCTGGAATTGAACCTCCATCCCAGTGGGCTGCAGTCTCGAGCACAACCACTACACCACCAGGGCTCAGCCCAAGAGCGCCTTTAAAAAAATAAATAAAATATAACACTGTGAATTGGGTGAAAGCTTACAGAGCAGATTGGTTTTCTATTTAATAGTGCATACACATTTTGTTTCATCTCATTGATTGCAGTTCCTACAATGCAATGTCACTTATTCTACTTCCTCCCTGTTTCCTGGCTCCCTTCCACCTCCTTTCCTACTCCATCTAAACTTTATCCTTGAGTAAACATTGCTCTTTTGATTTCAGATTATTATTCTGAGGAATATATGCCTCCTTAATGTTATTGTTTCCCTTTCAGACCTGCCTATTATTTGACAGAAAACCCATTTGTGGGAGTGAGTTCATTTCCAAACCATACGGATGACTAAGGGCCAGAGTCTCAGGTGTCCATCCATCTCTAATCCACCAGTAAGCTCGGCCTTTTTATGATTTTCAGTTTCATTCTACATTGTTGTCCCTTAATGTCCTAGAAAGGACCTTTGAATGTAATCAATTTCATAGCAGTTGATAATGGTAGCCAAGCACCATTTAGTTCTTCTAGTCTCAGGGTCTTGGAGATTGATGTTCATGTAGTCCATTAGTTCATTAGACTAATTGTTTTCATATACCTTCCATTTTCATCACTCATTCTTCTAGAAAGGGAGATACCAATAGTTGCACCCCAGATGGTCACTCATGAATGTCATGAGCTATGACATTTCCTGAAGTAGAATGTAAAACATTGCTTTTGTAGACCATGCTGTGCAAATTGATGTGCG
This sequence comes from Nesogale talazaci, assembly GCA_004026705.1. Taxonomy (NCBI): domain Eukaryota; kingdom Metazoa; phylum Chordata; class Mammalia; order Afrosoricida; family Tenrecidae; genus Nesogale; species Nesogale talazaci. The sequence goes on from PVJH01002853.1 coordinate 80,083, forward strand.
TGCCCACTCAGGACTATAGTCCTCCACCCTAGACTCAGCCACTCATTTCCTCAAAGTATTTGGTTATGTCTAATAAGTTTTTTCTTAGAGCTTTACTCCTAGTATGCTCTACCACATTCATGAATATATCTACAGCAAAGGCAAATAAATACCTATATATACACAAATATCTTCTGTGAAATACATATATATGTATATTTTGAGCATACTTTCCTTCACACACCTATTCAGCTTGCACGTGTGTCCATTCAAATACTTTATGGCATCTCTTGCCTATGGAGCTTACAAATCTCCATGTTTTCACCCACCTCCTTCATTGTTTTTTAATTTTTATTCTTTGCCCAACCACCTTCTTTGTGTTAGGCTGGGTCGTCTAGAAAAACAAAACCAGTAAAACTCATATATGCAGAAAGAAGAACTTTATATCAAGAAGTCATTTCATATTGCAAAAGCATTCCAATGTAGTCCAATTTAAGTTTGTGGGCACAATGCTAGCTGGAGCCTTCTTCAGACTCATGGAGCTGCAGACTGATGAGGAAGAAAGCTGACGTGAGAAGCAGGGAGATCACGGGCCGGTAGGAGCAGAGTCCTATGGATCCTAGGTCAGAGGACACTTGGCAGGGCACTGACAGCTTTCAGGTTGTGTTGACTGCATGGCCACAGAAGCCCAGCAAACAGAAATGTCAAGGGCAGAGAGAAGGAACAAAGGTCCCCAGAGTTTCTCTGATAAAAAGGCTACCCCTCGTGGGAGCATCATAAATCTGTGTTCTGATGGACAGGTTGGACTCCACAGCTTCACCAGTGCAAGTTGACATCACATCTAACTACCACACTCTTGTCTTACTGTCTTTGCCCTAATCCAAGGTAATACTTGTCTACCCTCTAGTTCATGATTTTCTCTCCGCTCTAAATCCTCTCTCCCTTGGTAGCCATCAAAGAATGTGTTTCTAGTGTAAAAATCCTTCTTAACTTTTTGTATACTGATCTCGTACGATATTTTTCTCTTCATGATTGACGAACTTCACTCAGCATCGAGCCCTCTTGTTCCCTCCACATGAGGAGGCACTTGGAAGGCTCATCGCTTTTCTTTTGTGTTGCACAGGGCTCCCTGGTTAGTACCTGTTGCCGTCCATTCATCCATTCTCCCACGAACAGGCATCTGAGTTGCTTCTATCTTTTTGTTATTGTGAGCAGTGCTGTGCTGAACATGAGTGTGCATGTATCTATTCCTCTCTGGGCTCTTATTTCTCTAGGATATAAACCCCAAAGAGGGATGGCTGGTTCATCCGGTATTTTTATTTCCAGTTGTTTTGAGGAAGTATCATACTGTTTCCCATTGTGTTTATGCTATTTTACAATCCCACTACCAGTGTATGAAGGTTCCAACCTCTCCACATCCCCAGCAGCTATTGTTGTTTTCTTTTCTTTCTTTCTACTTTCCTTCCTTCCTTTTTTGACGCTTTTATTGGGGTCTTTACAATTCTTAGGACCATCCAGACAACAATTGTATCAAGCTTATTTGTACATATGTTGGCAGCATTCTTTTCTAGACAATTACTTTTTAAAATCATCTTATTGGAGGTTCCTACCACTCTTATCACAGTCTGTACATACATCCAGGGTATGCAAAGCACATTTGTACCTTTGTCGCCATTATCCTTCTCAAAACGTTTTCTTTCTACTTAAGTCCTTGGTATTAGCTCCTCCTTTTTCCATTCCCCCTCCCTCATGGGCCCTTGATAATTTAAAAACTACTTCTATTTTGTCACATTGTACACTGTCCAATGTCTCCCTTCTCCCACTTCCCTGTTGTACGTTCCGCAGCGAGAAGTTGTTTCCTTTTTCACTTGGCTGCTGACACTGAGGTAAAGTGATAGCTCAATGCTTTGGTTGCAGGTCTAGAACTGAGATAGTTTCTTCATAGGCTTGTTGCACACCTGAATATCTTCTTTGGTGATGTGCTATTAATGTCCTCTGTTTACAGATTGGGTTATTTGTCTTTTTCTTGTTGAGATGCTGAAATTTTAAAATAAACTTCAGGGATTAGTCCCTGGTCTGATATGGCATTGCCAATGTTTTCCCATCAGTTTGTTGGTTCTCGCAGGAGCTGTTCCTGATGAAAATCCCCGTACAAAGCCTGGACCATGTTCCCTTGGATTCACTGAGCAAGGGAGAATTTCTTTACCACTTAAATCTGTGATGAACAGGCATTCAGACAAAATCCGTGTTTCTTCCCACAAGATAGCAAGAAACATCAGGTAGAAGTGAGCTCTTACCCCCAAACCGGGCATAAAGCCCAAAGACAGTTGCCAGGATACGTACATGGTTGCTGGATGACAGAGGTCACTGAACCATGGAAAGAGTTTCACAAATAACTAATTAATTTTGTGTTATTTGTCCTTTTAGAAGATTTGCCTCAGGCTCACCAAGACTGGCTACAGTTCAACACCTAAATCTCTCCCATTCCTTTGCCACATATTATATTAACTTATCACATTATCTCATTTGATAGCGGAGGTGGGAGGGACACAAAGGCCCAGACACTGCCATCCTTTTATGACAGCTCTGAAGGGTCTTCCTAGCCCTCGAAGTCCCCAGGCCATCAGCTGACACTAATTCCACGTGTCCTGTCCACCCCATTTCTTTACACCCTGAGAGGTGTTGTGGAAGGACTCCCCTTAAAACTGCTGCATGCAAATTTCTGTGTGTTTCCTAGAGAAGCTGGCCTATGACACTGACATAGAATCATCACGCACCTCTGTTTTACGCCCACACAGACACACACACGCTTCTCTCTGTTCTCATTGTCATCACTTTATTATTTTTAAAAAGATGCTAATTCCAACAAAGAAAGAAGCATGATTTCTGAATAAATTAAAATGTATTGAATTAATTAAATGAGCTGTAATCTAAAAACCAAATCACTGACTAGACAAAGATTTCTTACAAAAAGCGTGAACTGTAAAAGAAAAGATGCTAAATGGAACTTAATGAAAATTAAAAATGTCTACTCTTTGAATTGAACTGCCAAAATATATCTGATAAAGGCTTACATCCGGAAAATATAAGGAACACTGGAAACTTAATAGGAACACAAGCAGCCTTATTTTTTAAATGGGCAAATGTTCTCTTTATCAAAGAAGAAACAAAGATGACAAATAAGCCTTTGAAAAGATGCTTAACATCATTAGACATTTGGGAATGCAATTTAAAACCACAATGAAATATCACTACATAACCATTAGAATGACAAGCAACAAGCCACAAAAAGAAATAAATGAAAAGCAACACCCCAATAATGCCAAAAACCAATCAGGAAATTAAATTACTTGAATTCTTACATTCCTGGTAGGAACATAAAATCATGCAGGCACTTAGGCAGTTATTTGTCTGTTTTTTTTTTTAACATTTTATTCTTCCTTCTTCTCTATTTGATTTTTACAAATGGTTTTATTGACACATAATGCATGTGCCATACAATTCACTGGTTTATAATGTGTCAAGTGTTATGAATCACCAGCACAATCAATTTTAGAACAGTTTCTCCTTCTTGTACCTATTATTATTAGCTCCTGATGACCCCCAACCTCTCTTGCCATAACCCTAAGAAGCTAATAATCTAGTTACTACCTGTGGCTGTCAGGTGCTTTTGTTAATTTCATGATTGGAATGTAGTGGCGGGGTCTAGCCTGTTAATCTGGAGATAGCCATTGAGTAGCCAATAAGGCCTCTGTGTGGGCATGGCTTTCTCCTGAGACTTCTGGGAAATCTTGCGATATTTCCCTCGTGAAGATGAGAAGCTATCTCCCCAGTTGTTGGGAGTTAGTCTCAGAGACAATTAATTATGGACAAGACAAGATGGCAGCATCCGAGAAGCTGAAGGAGGCGGAGCAGAAGGCACACGACTTTCCCCTGTTGGAACCAGACCTCTGAAGCTGGAGAGGCCATGTGGGGAATCCTGCCAGCGGTGAGTTGCTTCTGCCACCATGGATGTTGTTGATGAACCCTGAGCCCTGGAAGTGAGGAGCCATGGGGAGACTCCTGCCAGCGCTGGGATTCTGCACCCACTGGCCTGTGACTTCATGTGTCGGAAGGAGACATTATAGACTGGTATTGAGCATATGGGCTAATATCGGACTTATGACATTGACCTTGGGCTGGACTGGTTGGGATGCTTTCTCAGTGTTCCATTCCTTTTGTATATAAACCATTCCCTTATATCCATATGCGTGTCTGTAAATTTGTTCTTCTAGTCTACCCAGACTAACACACTACCTCTATAGATTTAGTTATGCTAGACTTCATATAAAGAAAAATCACACAAAAAATCTCAGTAACAATAATAAAGCAGAAAAACCTCAGTCCAAGAAAAGGTAGATGATAGAAACTAGAACATATTAAAAATGGGTAAAAAGAGAAAACAAAAGACGAGGTGTTAAATTTTCATTCAACTTTATCTGCAGTAATCCACATGCATTCTGTCTGAGGACAAAGTTATTCACCTCCTTGGTCAATGGTCCTAGGGAATTCAATGGAATTGAAACTGCCTGGGGACTCTAAATTGAATTGTGGGCTTTCAATGTAATCCATACTCTTCTGCAAACCAAGTGCTCAGAATTCGAACTCGAATACAATTCTCTTCTCCGATCTTGAATTTTACCATTTACAATCCTGGGATCACATGGCCTGTTGTGTTCCTTCAATATGGACTTACATGACAATGTACTTACATGGCTGCTTGTTTTTTTTCCCCCGATTGTACTAGTCTCTTTATTCTTTTGATAATCTCTTCCATTTTTAGCTGACGAAATGGTTAAGGATCCACTTCAAATGCTGGCACCGCTAAGAACATGGCCACTCCCTTTATTTAAATTCGGAATTAAGCCTTTGGGTTCTTTCTCTATGTGGATCCCTGTGGTTTGGCTGTCACAGGCATCTGGAGACAGCCTCCCACTGTCACCGTCTAGCTCTAGCTCCTCCCAGAGCACTACAAGGTGAATTTAGTTTACTGATAGTCAACTAGGAGGAGGCATTCTCAAGTGAGTTTAAATGCATTTTATTTTTAAACAACCTACACATGTTTTTCTTTAAAAAAAAAAAAAAAGACAAAACAGCCTCTGCTCCAAATAAATCAAGGTCAAAAGTAAAGGACGAGCTCACGATGAGATCAGTTCTGTTTGTCGGGTGGATGAACAGCACCCAGTTAGGATGAGGCACTAGTGAGTTGCCCACTGTGTTAACATTTCTCCATCTCTAAGCCGTCCTTAAAGAAGATCATATATGGGGTCACACCATCTTCACGGTAGTCCAGGAGAGCAACCATGCCGTCTGGGTTCATGTTCTCACCAATAAAGAACTGGTGGTGTTTGAAATTTGCAAGTATGTGCTTGATTTGTTCTGCAGCCCCTGTCATAAAAGGCTTTACTTCCTCAATGCAAGAACACATTGTTCAATGTATAGCCACCTCTCAGGAGAACAAACAATGGAAAATTGGGGGAGGAGCAATGGAGGATGACGTAAGAAATGGAAATAGTAATCTAAAACTTATCAAGGGTTCCTGAAAGGAGCAAGCAATTTGGAGTGGCTATCAGGGGCTCAAGTGGGACTTGAAAACTTTGAAAATGATGATGGCAGCATATGTGCAAATGTGCTTGACACATTGGAGGAATGTATGGACTGTGAGTTGTAAGGTCCCCCAATAAAAGTATTTAATTAAAAAAAAAAAAGGTTTTACTCTTTCTGGTTTCTGCTCTTCAAGCTTGCCTTTGATTGATTTCATGTAGTCTTTGATGTGCTTCCTATAGGCTTCCTTTGTGAAGCTGGTTTCTTGCAAGTGATGGTTCATGACAATATCCACACCAGGGACCACAGTGCTTTCTGTTCCATCGCCCTCGGGGCCTTCAGCTGAGGCATTGCCACCAAGGAGCGAGTCATCGATGTCACCTTCGGTCCTACCGACCATCTTTCCCTCCACTTCGACACACAGCCGTCTGCCATCTCCCGGATCTTGTAGATGTAGGAGAACATCGCATCCTGGCTGATGAGGTCCCGGTAGATGATCATGATGGCGGCGAGGGAGGAGGCGGCGGCGCGAGCTTCGGAGGAGCCAGAGCTCAGAGCAGTGTGGTGCAGCCGGAGCGGCGCTTGGGGGTGAGGGGGAGCGGGTGGAAAGGGCTGGCTGCTTGTTTTAAGACAAGCCTTTAAAACCCTATTCTCTACTCTTTCTGATAGCCAGGCAGCAGCTGATTTCTTCACCACACTTTGCTACAGTACCCGTTTCTTCAGTGGTCATTTCATGAGGGCTAGTATTGAGCAGGGCCACCTTGAAAGAACTAGTTATTCTTAGATTAGAATTTACAAGTAAGTATGAGCTCAACATCTGTTCACATATCTAAAGTTTATGTCCCTGGTCCACTTTAGAGGCAGCATTATCAGCTTATTGAGAAATAATTTAAGCACCCTCCATAAAGCATGTGGTAATTTTAATAATAATATCGTTAATCTAGTCAGTGGTATAGAATTTAAAGTACTATTGAGAAAAGGAACATGTATATATACATATATGCTTTTTAGATTAAAATACAAAGGTTAAAAACTATGAACTGAACACTTTAAGAAAGCAACGCCAAACGCCAGAGATTTGAACCGAAAGCCACTGACTTTCAATTCCATGACTATGGGAAAACAGACTTCTGCCTGTCTCATGCTAGCTTTAAGTCCAGAGGGATACTTCAGTTCCTTTAATCAGTTTGGTAGTTGTTTTTTTTGGGGGGGGGGTGGGCATCACTGCCCTCAGGTGGTGGGAGTAGGAGGCCCAGCCTTTGCTCCGTGGAGCTGGAATCGAACCTCCATCCCAGTGGGCCGAGTCCTGCGCACAACCACTATACCACCGAGGCTCAGCCCAGTTTGGTAGTTTTTTTTGGGGGGGTGCGGGGGGGCATCACTGCTCTCCGGTGGTGGGAGTAGGAGGCCCAGCCCCACTGCTGGAATTGAACCTCCGTCCCAGTGGGCTGCAGTCCCGCGCACAACCACTACGCCACCGGGGCTCAGCCCCAGTTTGGTAGTTTTTTAAAAATATAGTTAAACTTAACATTTATCATATGATCCAGCAGTCCTATTCCTGGGTATTTATCCAATAAACCAGTGTTTTCCAGGGATTAGGGTGAGAATCAACTTCAAAAAGGCACAAAGTATTTTCTGTGATTGTGAAAAGACATTGTATCTCGATTATGATGATGGTTATTCACTGTTGTATGTTTTTACCAAAGTCACAGAACTATTTAAAAGAGTGGATTTTGCTCTACTAAGTTACACCTCATTAAATCCAACTTAAAAATAAAAACCACAAGAAAACCTCACTGAATTATCCTTTGTCACAGACAAGTGAAGGAAACCCTGTCCCCTATCAATCTATACTGGATGTGAATATTCAGGGGCGGAAGGAGAGAAGGCAGTTGCTACAGGATCAAGAGAGAATTTTTCTGTGCTGATTGTTATGGATTGAATGAAGACTCCCCACCCCATTCTCCCCAAATATACACTATACATCTTAGTTTCCATGCTTGTGGTTATAATCCCATTTGGGAGTGACCTGTCATCTTTAAGTAGGCAGGGTTAGTTTAGGGTGTGTCTTGAGCCTATCTTAAGTCCATATAAAATAATTAAAATAAGTAAGGAGAGCAGAATGGAGGGAAAGAGATGCCAGGATGCCTGCAGGGATCCAAGAAGGCAGTGAACCTTACCCCAGAGCTGACAGAGGAAGTCTTCTCTTAGAGCCGGCACCCTGGAAGTAGACTTCTAGCCCACTCAACTGTGAGGAAATAAACTTCCGTGTGTCAAACCAACCTCACTCCCCCACCCCCTTGTGATATTTCTGTTATAGCAGCAGTAGATACTGGTGTAATCTGGAATGTTGTGTATAGGTTGAAGTGGAGGAGATACCTATTGTTGTAGAGAAAAACTAATTATGGTCATTACATAATTTCATGTCAACTTGCCGCTACATAAAGGTGCAGGGGTGGAGTTTGGCCTAAGTCTGAAGGTGTGGCCTTCTCATAAGGAGGGCCCCGGGAGCCCCCCTTTCTCTCTCTGTCTCTCTCTCTGTCTGTCTTCACCTGCCTGGTGGCTGACCCAGATCGTTGCCAGAGCCACTGCTATTGGATTCATATGACTTTGCACCCACCACCCTGTGTTCATCCTGCATGCAGCATCATTTCATGTGGCTGCTTAAGTCTGAAGAGGGACTGTGGGATGGCTATCAGACTTATGGATTTGAGTTGGACTAGGCTAGCTATTTTATTGATGTATAACTACTTCTTGAAATACAGTTTTCTAACACAGATATGTGTCTCTGGATTCGTTTCTTTAGTCAAGCCAGCCTAACACACTGAAATGGAGAAAGAACCCTGTTTTAAGGAGAATTCTTAGCCAAACAACAGAACCCAACTGAAATGAGCTTAAGCTTGTGTCTCCTGGCATGGTTGGCTTCTCAGCCTCTTTCTCAGGTTCTCAGGTGGGCTCACTGCTTGTGCAGTGGCCAAGGTGTGTTGTCAAAACAGATAGTAATCCCCAAATAATTACTATGACGCACTCTCTGTGCTCTGGTACCCATATCCACCCTGCTAAGAGACTCCAGTGGGCATGTTTGGTTCGCCTTGTACTGGGGAAGGTAGGGTGACATCATTAGTATTTGGAAAGTCATGTGGGAATGAAGAAGGCAGGGATGCATGGCAGGCAGAAAAGAAGTCGCTTATAGTGACCATAGAATGCACAGATCATAGACAGGCTGGTGTGTGTGTGTGTGTGGGGGGGAGGTTAAGGAGCCCAGTGAAGAAATCATCCTGATCCAGCATGCCTTCTTTTGAGACATAGGAGAAAGAGGAAAGGACGACTTCACCAATCAACCAGTTGCTGCTGACTAGACCTCAACTCATGGCAAACTCATGTGTGTCAGAATGGAACTGTGCCCCATAAGGTTTTCAATGGCCACTATTGTATAAGTAGAGCACCAAGCCTTTCTTCAAGGGTACCTCAGGGTAACCTTGAACTGTCAACCCTTGGATTAGCAGCCAAGCACCATGAACTGTACAAAGATATAGGAAAGTTGGGTTTTATTTCAGTGCAAAGGAAGTCATTCAGTGGTATCAGCTCCTATGTTCTCCATGAAGAAAGAGAAAAGCCCATGCTGAGAGTGCAGGAATTGGGGCTTAAGGGTTTCTGCTCTTGTTAGGGCCACCAAATCAGTTCTGACTTATAGCGAGCCTTTGTAGAGTGAGCAGAACCCTGCCCGGTGTACAAAGGTGGAATATCACTGGCAGCAAGAATGAAGCACCAGGGATGAAGTTCATCCTTTGAACCCCGAGCTCTTTGCTCACTGAATCTCCTTGATCCAGGGCCCAAAATCTTGAAGCGAGCATAGTGTGAGGAGTAGGAGCCATCTTTACAATTGTCCTTCTGTTTGAGTCCGTCACTACAGTCACTGTATTGCTCCATCTTATCAAGGGCCTTCCTCCTTTCACTGCCCCTCTACATGACAAGCCTGACGTCCTTCTCTGGGGACTGGTCTCTCCTGACAGGTCCAAAGTACTTGAAACAAAATCTCACCATCCTTGTCTACACACCATTTGAGCTACACTTCTTCCAAGCCAAGACAGATTTGTTTGTTCTTGATACTTGTTTGTTTGTTTGTTCAGTACTTTCCATATTCTTTGGCAGTACCACAATTCAAAGGCATCTAGCTTTCTTCAGTCTCCCTTATTCAATGTCCAACTTTATCACGCACATAAAACAGTTGAAAATAGCATGGTGTGGGCCAGGCGGCCCCTTCGTCCTCAGAGAAACACCCTTGCTTTTCAACACTTTCAAGAAGTCTCGTGCAGTAGTTTTACCTAAATCAGCACATCATTGAATCTCTTGATGGCTGCTTCCATGAGCATTGATTGCCAATCCAAGCAAGACTAAATCCTTAGCAACTTCTAAGTTTAAAGGTGTGTGTGTGTGTCGGGTGGGGTGAGGGGGGCGGAGATAGTTAAGGTTTTTTGTGCCAACCTGACCGATAAACACATGTGGGGTTAATTAAAGGACGGAGAGATAAATGATTTGATGAGAACTTTGCCTTTCTAGCTTTTAGATCTCTTGCCTATGATGGTCAGACTAGGATGTGGTGCTGTAGTTAGTTCTCTGCCTCAGGTGGCAAGGTGCACTTACTGCAAGATGTCCCTGCAGAGAAGCCACATGGACCTACTCTGGTGCAGCCCTAGGTGCTGGAGCAGCTGTGTGGAGACCCCTGCCAGTGCTGAGATGCTTCCACCACTACCGAATTCAAAAACTTTCCTCCCACTGACCTGTGATCCTCCTACATTTGGCATCATTGTGTGTGTTTGGAGGATTTGAGGAGGACTTTGTAGATCAATGCCAAACATATGGGCTAAGTTGGAGTTATGGACTTGGACTGGACTGGGTTGGGATGCTTTCTGAATGTACACTTACCCTTTATATGAATCTCTCTTATACATACATGAGTTTCTGTGGATTTGTTTCCCTATTTTACCCAGACTAACATGGGGGGACTTGAAAAGACTGACAAGGGGGCTAGGAGAACTTTGGGGGGGACTTTTTGGGGGGACTTTCAGTAGGTACCAAGTATAAACAAATAAAGCATTTTAGAATGACATTTCAAAACATGCCACTCATCTCTCGAGGCTTAAAGGGCATGGTTCTGGAAGACTTCTCTCCTTTCTCCACCTTTCCTGGCTTTGAAGACCCCTCTTCACAGTGTAGAGCATGTGCGCACAGTGCCTGTCAGCTGCCTCTCTCAGATTCCCTGTGTGTGTGTGTGGGGGGGGGGGGAGGTGGAAGGGGGAGAGGATACAATTGGTAGACAGGGAAGATGTTTGGGTTAATGAGTTCAGATTCTGATGACCTGAACTTCTTGCATTTTCGAAAATGAGTGGCAAAAAGTTAGATAGAGATTAATTTATTAAGAATTAATTTGAATCTATTCATTCCTGAGCTTGGATAACAACAATTCAAATGGTGAGGAGGATCTGTGTGTGTGTGTGTGTGTGTGTGTGTGTGTGAGTGTGCTTACTGTCCTACATTCTTCTGGAAGCAGGACTCTTGTGTAACAATCTTCTTTTCACAAGATCTAGTCCCGTGTTTTCCCTGCTGATGTTAGACGCCCTCAAATCACTATAACCAATCATGGTATGAAGGCAACAACTGAATGCCTTGCTACCAATGGTAACCCCAGGTCCTGTTGTGGAGAACCAAGGGTAACCTGCTCTAACACCATTTGGTGGACCACAGGGCTTATATGGGCTGAGTTTCAGGAGTGGATCACCAGGCCTTTCTTCCTAGTCTATCTTAGAGCTTCCCTGAAGCCTGTTCTGTTTCACAACACCCAAGGCTCCACTGACAGATGGGTGTGGCTATGTACCAGGTGCACTGATTTTACTGGGCCCAGCTCTTGTGTGGAGGCCAGAATTCCCCCACCAGGTCACCACGGTCCTCCTTCCACGAGGTGAATGTCCCTTAATGATCACAGGCAGAACATAAGACTTGCCAACTTTCCTTTCCCGGTTTTCTTCCTTACAAAGTTTACTGCTCCGATAAGTAAGTTAAAGTGAAACCAGGAGGAGAATCACTTTAAATCGCTGCCCTCTTTGGGACTCCTTCCAAGGGCAATTAGAGTCACGCTTGTCTCTCCCACCCCTCCTATCAGACGAAACCCGAATCGATTTCAGGAGCTGGCATCTGCCGCGGGTGTAAACACACTGGCATCCAGTCAAATGGGCATTGCCGGGGAATATTGAAAATATGGCTTTGTTCTCCACACAAATGAATTCATTGAGGCAGCACATGGTTCGGATTTCTGATTACCGCTGGGGAGAGGAGCGCATTGGGGAATTTCAAGTTATCACTACCGTCTGCAACCTGCTGCATAAGGAGCACCGAGTGGAAAACAACTCGCTCTGCCACCTCCGTGCCTCCGAGATAAGCGAGCACATTGCTTACTGTACCCGAGCCCGGTTTCCAATACCCGGGTGTGTGCACCTTGTTACAAGAGGAAGACGCTCGTGTAACCTTGAACACGCAGCCCCCGCTCAGCCGCGTGGTTTGTCACCGTACCCTTCGACAAGCCGGCGAGCGAGATGAAACGATCCTGACAAGGCCGGCCGCCTTTGTTTGGGGTGTTTCTGCGTGAATTGGCCTAACATTGCCTCCGAGTGGATGTGTAATAAATATTCATCGAAAGAGCGCATGAGTCACGAAACACAGACGCCACTCTCGTGATTAAAGCTTCATAAAAGCTGGCTCCCCAGAGGAGGCCGAGAAACCATCTCTCTAGACTCTGTGCTTTATCGACAGCCCGCTTCGTGCTCTCGGCCCTGGGAATTGAGAGCAAGGGAAGAAGAACCCCCCTCCAACGCTGGGTTTGCCGGGGAGCTGAACCAGCCCCGACGCAGGCGCAATCATCTTTCAGGCCCCAATAGTCACCAGTGTCGCTTGTCTCCACGGGAACCCACCGGAAGGCTTCCCTTTCCATTTACACTCCCAACCAGCTCCGTGACCCTTGGGAGGCTGTGTAATTCTCTCGAGCCTCAGTTTCCCCATTTTGAAAATGTATATGTCTCAGAGGGGTTTTATGGGAATTAGCTACATAAGCATGCAGAGACTTGGCCTTGGCCTATTTTTATTCAACACATTTGTGTTCTAGGCGTTATTCAGAATGCCAACGCCAAGGCGAGCCAGCTTCCAGCCCTCAAAGGGCCTATTACCCGATAATCTAGTGGGAAAGAGAGTGAATTCGAGAGCGTGCTGAGAGATGGGTGGATGGTGCCGGATGGGAGCAACAGGAAGCATCTACAAAAGCTTGGGAGACCCAGCACACCCTGCAAGGCGGTGCTGCTGGGGCTGAGTTTTGGAGAAAGAAAGTGGGCAGACTCAAAAGGGCAGGTCATTCTGGACAGAGGGGTCGGAGAGGCTAAGAAGCAGCTGACTCTTCAGGAACCCAGGAGAGTGCAGCACACCGGGGCAAAGGCTGGGCTTGTGGGGGAGGCCGCAGATGGGGCCAGGGGAGCGGGCAAAGGCCAGAGCAAGAGGGCAATGGGTAGCCTGCCGACCGAAAGTGAACTTTACCCCCAAGGAGATAGGGAGCCATTGTGGCATGCTAAGGAGGGGGAAAAGAAAAAGAGAAGGAAGGAAGGAAGGAAGGAAGGAAAGACCTCATGTCATGTCGACTCACAGTGACCCTATATGGCGGGTCTCGGAGACTGTAACTCTTCCCGGGAGTAGAATGTCCCTTCCTTCTCCCAGGGACCGGCTGCTGGTTTCAAGCAGCTGACCTTGACGAACTCAGCCCAGCACTTCACCACTGCACCACGAGGCTGAGGAGGGTGGGGACACAGTCAAGTGTCTGTTTAGACTGAGCGTTCTGGGGCCACTGTGGGGAAAGCACGGCAGAGGATGCAGTCTTGTTTGAGGCATCTGTAGTGACCGGGACCTGGAACATAGCACATCGATGGAAAAGAAAAGCGAGTCTAAACTAAAGTAATGGGAACAGAGAGGAGGAGATGGCAAGGAGAATTACTTAGAAGACAGATTTTGCAAGGTAGGGTGGAGGGTAGGCAGTGCCCTTAGAGAATGAAAGATGAACCAGATGGGTGACACTGCCATTGCGCCTGCTGGGGCTCTCAGGAGAAGCAGACTTGTGGTGGGGTAGTCTTCTGTTTTCCACTGAAGACCTGTGTGCTCTTCCTAGGTGTGTCTTGAAGACACTTGGAGAAGTAGCTCTGGACTAGAAGTATGGGCTAGAGCAAGTGACCCGGACTATTGTTATTGCCCTTTAGTCCTGGTGGTGCACTGGTTAAACAGTCAGCTGCTAATGGAAAGGTGGGGGTTCAAATATACCAGCCACCCTATGGGAAAAAAGATGTAGTCTGTTTTCATGAAGATTTATAGCCTTGGGAAGCCTCTGGGGCAGTTTGTGTCTGGCTTATAGACTTGCTATGAATCACTATTTGCCTTGATGGCAAAGGGTTTGGCTAGGTTCAGGGTTTTTCATGATCAGAATCCCCATTGTGTGAGAAAGAGGGAGGAGGCTGGGGACACTGCTGCCTGGAAGAAAAACGACATTTCCCAGCTTCCTTTGTAGCTGGGGTATGGTCACGTGGCTAAGGTCTAGCGCAGTGGTTCTCAATCTTCCTAATGCTGCGACCCTTTCATACAGTTGCTCATGTTGTGGTGACCCCCCAACCGTACAATTACTTCTATTGCTACTTCATCGCTATCATTTTGCTACTGTTATGAATCAGGTGAACCCTGTGAAAAGGTATTCGGCCCCCAAAGGGGTCAAGACCCAGAGGTTGAGAACCGCTGGTCCAAACCACGAAACATACGTGGAAGAGTCTCTGGGTGATATAAATAGCTAACAAGCTCAGCTGCCAACCCCAAGGTTGAAGGTGCAAATACACCCAGAAGCACCTCAGAAGAAAGGCCTGGTGATTTATTTCCCCCAAACACAAACATTGAAGATCCTGTGAAACACCACGCTGACACACACGGGGAGGCGGTTGGGGAGTGGGGAGGGGTGAAGGGGGGTGACAGTGAGTCAGCATCCTCGACTTTTCTGCACGCAGTTGATTGGTCATGTGGAAAATTCTGAAAACCTCCCTTAACATTCCCCCAGTGAATACTTTGAGCTCCCCTTTGGCACCTGTCTCCTTCTCCATTTTACTTCCTGGAACACATATGCTTCCATCTTCAACCATAAGCTTGAGATGATTTGTTGGAGAAGAGCAGTGAGAGGTCAGGACCATCACTCGGTACTACCGCAGCGGGGACCATTCCTGCTTCCTGTGGATACCACCTCCCGCCACAGCCAGGACACAGCCTGGGGCTCTGAAAGGGGACCCGGAGTCCAGATCACTGACGTAGACAGCGCTGGGCCCATGCTTTGTACATGAGAATGAAAAATACCCAAGTCTCTCTTGTGCTTAATCTGCCCATATTTCAGTTTCCTCTTACTTGCCACAGAATCAGATGCTAAACAATACAGAGGCAGAGGTGAAGTCATACCCAGGGATCAGGTCAGTCAAAGATCAGGTCATTAGTGTGACAGGAGAAGGGGCTGAAGACAGAGGCTGCAGGGCAGGCACCTGAGAGGCCCCTCCGAGGCCTTTTATGGGTTATTTGAAAAGTATGCGGTGACCCCCAGCCCAACATTAAGTACGGCCAGTTCTTTGGTGATGCAGAGCTCGGTGTAGGTTCTTCTGCTGTTGTCTCATAATGAGATTTCCTTGGAAATTCTAATTAAAGAGGAAATTGCAGCTAAAAGGCCCTATTGCTCCTACATATTTTAGTATGCACTCCCTTGAAACAAGGACACTCACCTCACTGCAGTATAGATACCAGTGGGATGTTACCATTTAATCCACAAACATCATTCTAATGTCATCAATGGTGTCACTAAACCAGCAGTGGAGGGAATTGTCAGTGTGGCCCTTCTAGCTACTATGGTCCATACCGCTCCCCTTAAACTTCAGCTCGAGTCATCTGGGGCTCTTTCCGTTTGTACATGTGGTTCTGAAGTAAAACTGAAAATGAAAATAATATGATCACAGTTTCATTTAAAAGTTATTATTCAGATAATGGTGATTTCATTTGTAAAACTGTATTTATGGCTCTCAGATACTTTAAAAATTGGGGGACTATGGTAGTTACATAATATGGCGTCAATTTTGGAGGATTATGAGTGAAGGGGTGGAATCTGGCCTGTCAATCAAGATATAACCAATGAGGCTTCTGTGTGGACATGGCCTTCTCCTGAGAATTCTGGGGACTCCAGCATTTCCTCTTTGGAGGCGGGAGAGACACTCTCTCTCTGCTCACTCCCTTGGAGAGTTTCTACTGAAAGGGCAGACTTCCTGTGAGACATCCCTGAGGAGAAGCCACATGTACCGACCCTGATACAGTCAAAACCCTGGACCTGAAGAAGCCACTGTGGAGACCCCTGCCAGCGCGGCCATGCTTACAATGCCACTGGATCTACAAGACTGCTCACCCACTGGCCTGTGATCTTCCTGCATTCGGCATCATTACATGTGTTTCACGAGTCTGAAGAGGATTTTATAGATTGGTGTCAGATAATATGAGCTAATAATATCAGACTTATGGACTTGATCTGGACTGAACTGGGATGTTTCTCCATATTCAATTGTTCTTGTATATAAACTTTATTCCATACCACATGCATGTTTATGAATTTGCTTCTCTAATTGACCCGGACTAACACAGGACCCTCATTAAACTATGCAAATGTGTGGCTCTGTCACCCACTAAAGAGATTGAATAGCTTGCTAATCAAATATATAAAATGCTTACTGGGGGCTGAGCCCCGGTGGCATAGTGGTTGAGTGCAGGACTGCGGACCGCCGGGTTGGTGGTTCATATCCAGCAGCAGCTCTCCAGGAGCAAGGCTGGGCCTCCTACTCCCACCAGGGGTCAGTGATGCCCATAAAACAAACAAACAAAAAAATTTTTAAATGCTTAATGAAACTGTCATGTGGGGATTGGTCAGTCTTGCCATACCACTTGACTTAAAATGGCCCATCCCTAGAGGTTGAAGGGGGGCGGGGGGGTAAGTTCTTAAGGCCAGGAGTGGTGATCCTTGAACCCAGATCCCTGTGTTTACACTGGAGATGGCAAGATATGGCGAGAAACAGCAGCAGGGAAATGGCAGTAGCAGGAACAGCAGGGCCAAGACTGGAACAAGAGAGAGGCATGGGCTTCAGGCTGCCAAGAAAGAAAAACCAGTGCCTCCAGCAGGAAGTGTGCTGGTAGAGCGTGGTGCCTCCCCACCCTGGGTGGAGCAAGATTTTCTTATTTACCAGCTGAGCTGGAGCCGAGTCTCCTGGGGGAGTGGAGTGCTTCTGGGAACTTAACTTCTGGGAGCTTTCTCCTGCGGAGTATCTTACTCTCATGGAGCTGACAGTGGGTTCAAACCTCTGATCTTGTGGTTAGCAGTTCAGTGCAGTAACTCGCTATGCCATGAGGATTCCTTCAGAAGTGAAAAAAGGTGAGAGTGTGGAAACTTGTCTAGTTCCATCTCCTTGCAAACAGCCTTGAGTTGTCGATAGTGACACCCTCCCGCCCCCCACCTTGTGAAGTGAGAGGTCAGACACCCGAGGCCACGCTGGTTTCACAATATCTCCTAAGGGTCCAGAATCCAATCCAGGATTGAGCATCATATTGAATTATCATTTCTCTTCTGTCTCCTATGATTTGGAATGGTTCCTCAGCCTTTCCTTGTCCAGCATATTTTCAAAAAGGACAGCTAGTTATTCTGTAACATATTCCACAATGTGGGTTTGTCTGACGTTGCCTCGAAATCAGATTTAGCTCATGAAATTTTGGCAGGAACACCTCAGACATGAGTGCATCATATCAAGGAGAACATGATGTCAATTTGCTGAGTGTTTACTGTCATTCCTGGGCATGCTAAATTTGGGCCCTTAGTCATTATGATGTGTGCCAAAATTCTCTACAGCAAAGTTAATTAATAAACTTTTTACTTATTAATAAGTAATTTATAAGTATTGTGTTGAGAGAAGCAGAATATGAAGTTGTATGAATATCCTGTTCCTCATCAAACTGAGTTCATCCATGTGGCCCTACTTGTTACTTGTCCCCATGAAGTGATAACTGAAGATATGGGTTGTGGTAGTTAGATAGTTATTTGTCAATTTAAGGGTTAGGAGTGACAGGGTAGGTTTTAGTCTGTCAGTCAGATCCCAGCCAAGGGGGCTTCTGTGTGGGTATGACTTTATCCTGACAATTCTGGGAAATCTGGATTTTTCTCCTTGGAGATGGGAGACACTTGCTCTCTCTGCTGACTCCCTATGAGGCATCCCTAAGGAGAAGCCACATGAACCTACCCTGATGCTGCCCTGAGTGCTGGAGATCCCTGCCAGTGCGGAGATGCTTACCATGCCACTGAATTCAAAGACTTTCTACTCACTGACCTGTGATTGTCCTTCATTCAGTGTCATTGCATGTGTTTCTTGAGTCTGATGAGAATTTTATAGATTGATATTGGACATAAGGACTAATATCAGATTATGTGCTGGACTGGACTGATTGGACTGGACTGGGTCGGGATGCTTTCTGAATGTACAACTACCCTTTGTATAAAAATCTCTTATATTCATATATGAGTTTCTATGGATTTGTTTCTCTAGTCTACCCAGACTAACATATGGCTGCTACAGCAAAATGTGGTGAAGAAATCAGATGGTGCCTGGGTACCCGAAAGAATAGCATCTGGGGTCTTAAAGGCTTGTCTTAAAACAAGCAGCTATTTAAATGAGGTGTTAGCTAAGTCCACATGGAAGAAGCATATAGGCCTGTGTGATCCAAGGATTGTAAATAATGAAATCCAAAATCAGAGGAGGGAACTATATTAGAGCTTAAATTCTATGCACTTGGTTTGCAGAAGGGGATCAATGACAGTAAAACCTAAAGTCCATGTGCAAACGTGCCATGTGGAGTAAGTCTTCAGAGAATTCCTCTGACCATGGATCAGGGATGTGAATAGCCTTGCTATCAGATCTAATTCATTGGGAGGGAGATCAATGCATATGTAATTAGGTTAAAATGTAACACTTATCGTTTGTACTCCCCTTTGTTCCATTTCATTATTTTTAGTTTTTTTAAATTTCCTGCTTTTTTCTTTTGAAGTTTTCCTCTGTTTTATTTTGTTATTGATGCTTGTTTATTTGTATGTTCTTCTTATATGAAATCTAGGATGGGTAAATATATGGAGACAGGAACTGGATGAATAGTTTCTTAGAGTTATGGCATGGGGAAATGAAGAGCTAATAATAATGAATATCAGAAAAAAGAAAATACTCTAAAATTGATTGTGGTGATGACTGCATATCTTTTAAAATATGCTTATACCACTGAATTGTATAATATTTGAATTACATGTCAATAAAACTGTTAAATTTAAAGAAAAAAACTAGTCCAGTCACTTTATCATCTTTTGATAATTCTAACCTAAATCAATTTTCGGTATGATTACCAAATGGTGATTTTTTTTTTCCAGTTCCACTATTCCTTCTGTTTTTATTAGTTAGCATGATACTAAAATGTAGACGTTTTCCCTCCTCCCTCATTTATTTATCTAGATTGTTCTGGATTATTTTCACTCACCTCATATGCATGTGAAAGTTGGACAATGAATAAGGAAGACTAGAGAAAAACTGATGCATTTAACTTTTGGAGTTAGCAAAGAGCATTCGAACTTCTGCCTGTGGACTGCTAGAAGAGCCAATAAGTCTGAATTGGGAAAAGTAGAACCAGCATGCACCTTAGAAGTGAGAAAGGCAAGCCTTGTCCCCCATGCTTTGGGCATGGTATTCAGAGAGATGAGAGCCTATAAAAGGACATCGTGCTTGGTAAAGTACAGGGGCAAAGGAAAAAGAGGAAGACCATTGAGGAAATTGATTGACTGCTGCCATGGCTAAAACCAGGCGCTCGGACATAACAATTGGGAGGACGGGACAGGACCAGGCAGTGTTTTGTTCTGTTGTGCATAGGGATGGCACCGAACAACCACGCCATTATTTGGGACTCCTGAATCTCTCTTCTTTTCTTGATTTTTTTTTTAACCAGATGCCATTGAGTTGGCTCCAGGTCAGAGATCCCTTGTCCCTACATTCAGCCTTCCTTCGCGAGCCCCTGTTGGATCAATGGGAGACCCATGAAACTGGCTCCTGAGTCTTTTGCTATGTCTGTGGCGATCATGTACTTGATGTCAACTTCATGTTGGGATGTAGGAGTGGAGTCTAGCCTATCAATCTGGAGATAGCCAGTGAGCAGCCAACGAGGCCTCTGTGTGGGCATGGCTTTCTCCTGAGAATTCTGAGAAGTCTCGTGGTATTTCCCTCCTGCAGAAGAGAGACCATTTTTCCCAGTTGTTGGGAGTAGCTCCACTGACAAGGCAAGATGGCAGCATCCGAGGAACCGGAAGAGCCAATGATAAGCCACATGACTTTACCCTGATGGAACCAGACCTCTGAAGCCAGAAAAGCCACAGAAAGACCCCTGCCAGCTCTGAGATGTTTCTATCACTGATGGATACTGATGATGGACCCTGGATCCTGGGAACCAGGAGCCATGAGGGGACCCCTGGCAGAACCGGGACTCTGCACCCACTGGTCTGTGACTTTGTGAGTCGGAAGGAGACGTTATAGACTGGTACCGGACATATGGGCTAATATTGGACATAAGACTTTGAACTGGACTGGGTTGGGATGCTTTCTTAATATTCCATTCCTCTTGTATATAAACCTTTCCCTTATATCCATATGCATGCTTATGAATTTGTTTCTCTAGTGTACCTTGACTAATGTCTTTAGCACTCTTCCAGAAATATCCTGTTTTCTGGCACAGCAAGATGTCCCAGGCTTATATTGCACAATGCCTTTGATCTGTGTATGTAGTTTCTTGTGGTGATTGTAACAAATTACCACAGACTTGGTGTTTCAAAAAACCAGAATTTTATTCTCTCCTAGTTCTGGAGGCCAGAAATCTGAAATCAGTATCCCTGGCCTGGAAGATAGCTGTTTACATGAGCATGCTCCCCTGGAGCCTCTGGCTGAGACTTTGCCCCTTCCTCTTCCAGCTGCTTGTGGCTGCCAGCATTCCTCCACCGGTGGCTTTACTGGTCTAGTCCAGGGTTTCTCAAAAGGGTTTCTAACTGGGGTCTTGTGCTGGACAATCCAGGTGGGTTGCAAAAGCAGATAGCACATTTTATTCTGAGTTAAAGGCTATAATACAAAAGGTTTTCATTGTCAAGTGGGTGCTGAGTTGTTGGATTTTTTTTTTCCTGAAAGGAGTGGCAGGGGGTGGGGGTGGGGGAAATCCAAATAAACTTGGGGACTTGTGCTCTCGTCTCAGCTTCCACAGTCAGAGTCCCTCCTCCTCTTCTCCGTGAAATCTCCTTTGGCCTCTTTTTTATACGGACACATGAGATGGCATTTAAAATCATCCGCAATAACTTCATCTCAAGAGCCCTTACTTAACGACATTTGCAAAGACCTTTTTCCTGGTTCTATAGATTTAGGATCTGGATACTTCTTGAGGGGCAATTTTTAACTCTCATACCCAGGAATTTGCCGATCCTTGAAGGGATTCTAACTTCATGTGGTGGGAAATGGTATGTCGGTATGAAGCATGCTCATTACTGCTTGGGCAACTTTACTTCAGGTGCTCTCCCATTCGCAGATGCACATGAACCTCGGTGGTGTGAGCAGTTCACCACTTGACTCTGATCGAAAGTTTGAACTCACCGGGTGGCTCCTCTGAAAGCAGAGCTGGTCATCCACTTCTGAAAGGTTACAAGCTGGAAAACCCTACTCAAGGCTGAATAATAACAACAATAGTAACACACACACACACACACACAGGGGCTTTAAGCACTGCATAGAAAAAATGCCATTGTCCGAGTTTTGAGTCCCTCTCATGCTTGTGTGCATTCCTGCATCTGTGTGGCAGGTGTTCGATGCCGTCAAATCAGCTCTGAGTCGCAGTGACCCTACGCATGGCAGACTGACACGCTGCACATTCCAGCACTATCCTCGCATTGCTCTCATGCCTGAGCCCATGAATGCAGTCCCCATGTCGATCCATTCCTTGAGGACCTTCCTCTTTTTCACCTCCCCTCCACTTTACCAAACATGATGTCCTTCTCCAGGGACTGGTCTCTCCTGACAACATGCCCAAAGTCTGTAAGACAAAGTCTTGCCGTTGTTGCCTCTAAGGTGCGCTCTGGCCTTACTTCTTCCAATACAGATCCATGTGTCCTTTTAGCAGTCTGCTTTCAATATTCTTCCCCAACCCCATAATGCAAATTCTTCAATTCCTCTACAACCTTCCTTAGTCAATGTCCAACTTTTAAATGCACACGTATGACACAACAGAGAGTACCATGGCTTGGGTCAGGTGCACCTGAATCCTCAAAGTAACATTCTTGTTCTTCAATAATCTAAAAAGTCTTGTGTAATTAACTTACCGACTGCAATACGTCTTTTTATGTCTGCTGCTTCCATGAGCATTGATTGTGGAGTCAAGTGTGTTAGTCCGGGTAGACTACAGAAACAAATTCATAAACATGCATATGTATATAAGGAAGAGGTTTATATGGAAGAAGAATGGAACATTAAGAAAGCATCCCAACCCAGTTCAGTCCAAGTCCATAAGTCTGTCATCCAAAGTTAGGCTTTCATCATGAATCTGGGGTCCACCCATCTTATCACATATTACCCTGTCCCTCCACTTCCTATAATGTGTGACCCTGAATTATCCCTCCGCCCCATCATTGTATTACCTGTAGCACAGCCCTTTCCTATGACATATGCCCTTGTTTGCACACGTCACAAAAAGATATAAAAGGCCTTGGCTACTAATAAATCTCTCTCTCCACAAGGATCTCCAAGCAGGGCTGAAGTGAACATGCTCTCTTGAAATATGTCTGACTCCATTATTTCTATCTTTCACATTTTCTATAACCCTATTATCATCTTTATTTATTATCGCTGTACAATTGTGCCTGTGGACCCATAATGATGTGTTAGGGGCTGGTCCTCTAACATACAGGTTTGGTATGAGTGCAATGTAATGTCCTGAAAGTTCCATTCTTTCATAACTATCCACAGTTTGTATACTCCATGTGATTAAATGCCTTTGCATAGTCAACAAAATGCAAGAAAACATGCTTCTGGTATTCTCTGTTTTGAGTCAACAGCCACGTGATATCAGGAGAGATATCCCTTGTTTTACGTCCTCTTCTGTATCTTCTGGCCTGCATGTTTGGCAGCAGCCTATCAATGTATAGCAGCAATCACTGTTGGATGATCTTAAGGAGAATTTTACTTGCGTGTGACATTAATGATATACTCTATAATCTGAGCATTCTATTGGATCACTTGTCTTTGGGACGGGTACAAATATAGATCTCTTCAGGAGAATTGGCCCAGTAGCTGTCTTCCAAGTTTCCCGGCATAGACTAGTGAGCGCTTCCAGGGCCTCCTCAGCTTGTGGCAATATTTCCAGGGGCATTCTCTTCATCCCTGGAGGCTTATTTTTGGCTAAGGTTTTAGGACAGCTTGAAGTTCTCCCCTAAATATCACTGGTTCTTGCAAATATGCTGTCTCCTGAAATGATGAAAATGACGAGTTCTTTTTGTCACAGTGACTGTCTGTTCTTTCCATCTTCTCTTGATGCTTCCTGCATCATTCAATTATTTGCCCAAAGATTATTTCAATATTGCACCTTTAGTCTTCCCTATACACACACACACAAACACAATATATTGATGTTAACTTATCTATCATCTGTCACTTAAAAACCAGATGTGCGCAGATACCTTCAACCCCAATCCTACACCCTGGGATTGATTTTAGCCATTTTCCTTTCTGTATGTGGAAGTCAAGCACAGCACTCTCCAACAGTGAGAGAACTGGGCCCTGTGACCCTATGTTTGCTCACCTGCTCAGCCTTTCTATACCCAATCCTCTGACCACAGCAGCTACATCCACTCTGCCCTGCTGTTGCAAACACATTGATTGTAGGGGATAAATCCTACCAGCCTTCAAAAATGAATATCAAACTCATCGCTATCAAGCTGATGCTGCCCCATTGTGACCTTTTTTATAGAGCAGGCGGGGGTGGGGTGGGGGTTGGGGAGGGACGCCTAAAAAAAATGAAAATCAGGCTATAACCAACAGTAAATTCTAAAAGTGCTGAAAATAGAGTAGAGTAGAACCGCTCCTTTCCATCTCTGAAACTTTAGAACCTTATAGACAGCCTCATCTGCCTTCCTTACAGTGCAGAGAGTTGAAGGGGTAGCTTTGAGGTTAACACCTCACTATGCCTCAAGGAACAGATTTCATCAGAGGAGCAGAGTCATCTGTGTTGACTGACGGTGTCCTCTGTGGTGCAGGGTTCTCACTCGGGAGTTTTGCAGCCAATGGACTCCCTCCCCATGCGTCCGAGGGAGAAAGAGAAGCTTCTATTCAGATAGTTTATCATTGAGGGGACCACAGCAGTGCAAACCAAACACGCTGTCTTTGCTGATGTCCTCTTTGAAATCAGAAGACAGAGAGGATGCATATTTTTGACTTTGGAATTTACCCTGTGGGGAGTCACATATAGGTGTTGTACATGGATTCTGCTTTTTAAAATAACCAAGGGAAACAACTGTTGACAACAAGCAACAGCAAGCAGCAGCAAGCAGCAGCAAGCAACAGCAAGCAAACAGAACGATAAGGTTCATTAAGTGTTAGGCCAGTCTCAGGATGTCCTTGTTGCCTGGGCCTACTTTTGTGTCGTCGCAGGCAAGTGAGAGTAGACTGTCAGCACTATCTGACCCTTCTAGATGACAAGCGCATCCCACCCAGCTGCTTTTGAGCGACATAACAAGTTATAAAAATTCCAGAGAGACTGCTTTACGTAAAGTGCTGTAGGCGAATTACATTTTGTAAGGGGGATTTTTCTAAGGTATAGTAAGTAAAAAACTTGGGGTACAATGATATACCTCCCTTCCACTGAGCTTGAAGTACCTTCATTTGTTATCTAGCATTTCTCAGGCTCAGAGAGATGTCCTCGAGTTCCAGAAATCATAGAATGGTTCTTATAGGCAAGTATCCTGACAGAAGCGCTTCTGTCTTAAAGACCCTGACAGAGCAAATGAAGTTCCCCTGCATAGCGTGTGTCTTCACTTTCTGTGCTGCCTTTTCTCGTCCTTTAAAACAATGAGAGCCTCCAGACTTGATGAATCTTAAATTGCATATAGACATCCAGCACCTTCTTATTCAAAACCCTAGAAGACCCTGGGAGTCAGGGGGAGCCTTTTAAAATTGACTCAGAGATCTTTCTGATGTTGTCCCTGGAAGAAAGGGCGGACTTCGGCAAGGTCACTTAAATCAGCTGAGACTAACACTGGCTCAGCATTTCGCTTGTGCCATATTTTCGCAGACCTAAGGTGATTTTCCTATGAGGAAATAAGAGGCGGGGCAGACTTGGGCGGCAAGAAGGAGAAACAAGTGAATTCACATGCATTTGGGTGAGGAGAGTTCAGGAGAGTTCCTCAGGCACATTTTTTGCTCCCAGTTTTCCGGATTAACAATGCAATAAGTGGGGGAGGGGAGCCCCTACCTAGTTGTTGAAATCCCTAGGCTGTTTAAGCATGAATAATATTCCCCAAATGCACCAGACTTTGATTTTGCTGCTATCGCACATGCCAGGCATCTGGGGTGAGATGAAGAAAAGGCGAACCTGAAAGCTTCCTGAAATGGTGGAAGGATCACCGTAGCTTTTCTGTAGCAGGACGGTGTCCATTTTCTCGTCTGGGGATCACAAAGATTCAGAAATTAAAGGGAGGAAATTAAAAAAAAAAAGAGGGGGGGGTATACCAATCTCTGGTTACTGCGACACAGCACCATTTTAAAGAGGCAGGCAGACACCTCCCAAGCCCTGGAGGACATGAGCAGGCAGCTTGGCAATAAGGAAGCCTCTTTGACAGGGTCCATTGGTGCTACTGTGATTAAAGAGGTTCTTTAACACCCACGACTCACAGGAACACTCCAAAGAAGTTGTATCTGCTTCAAAGTGACCACCCAGAGAGCCCACACACCAATCCCACAGAGGGGGGTGGCTTAGAACATTGTGGAAGCATCTTGTAGTGTTGACTTCAGAGTGGTTCAATGACCCACATGAAAAATAGGCTCATTGTTATGGCAACATGTCCCCCTCCCCTCCCCACCCAAAAAATAGAACTGCCAGCCAATCATTGCCTACTTTCATTCTCCTAATTTGACTTCAAAAGACTTTGGGAATTTTCAAAGTATTATGCTCAAAGATCTTTTAACAGAATTTAAAATAACCTGTCATGCGTGATCATGTCGATATTCATAACGCTTTGATTAAGTTAGCTGAGATGTGCTGGCACTTTACAAACATATTTCCCTTTTCCAAGGAAGGAACTGAGGTTAAGAGAGGTTTGGTAGTTAAGTCCATGCAGCCCAGCTGGAAAAAGCTCAGAACTTCAACTTGCAGCTGGACCGTAGAATTGGAGCCAAATTTCAAGGCTTCTGTCATGTCTTCCACCTCAGTTGGGAGGCCCTGAGCGGTTCATGTGACCAACCACACCCATCCCGAAGCACCACTGAAGAAAAACCTGGCAATCCAGTTCTAAGAAATCAGACACTATAGCCCTCCGGACATTAAGTCTGCTCCCATGGATGTGGGGTCGCCAGGAATCAAAGTTAAGAGTGGCACATGGGCTTTAAAGCTGAGATGAGTGCCCCATGATTTTGGGGGGGGGGATCAGTAACACTATCCTGAGACTCAAACATTATTAATCTAAAGTATAAGATTCATCTCGCTGTATGCATTCCATATTATTTGTTCAAAGTCTGTCTTATTTCAATGGTCCCATTTTGTCTTGTATGTCATATAGAAAATCCTTGCAACCAAAAATACTCATGGAAAGGTACCCACAAGTGAAAATGGTAAATGTTTATTATTACTATTTAAAACAATGATTCTCAGGAACTGGGGGTGTGGCCAGGCCTGGAAACAAAGCAATCTTTGTTCTAGTGCTTGGATGTGCTCCCCCTCCCAGTCCCCCTTGATAGTTAATTTATTTTGAATCTCAGGGAAATGAAAGGATATGAGAGTGAGAAAAAAAAGTTTTCCAAAACACAAAAGGTTCTTAACAGCATGCTGGGTACTGTAAGAAGCAGCAGCCTGCTTCCATGTGGTGTGTATGTTTGCCTGGCTGCACGAAAGCTGGTGAAAACCCAGGTAAGAAGGTAGAAGAAAATGAATCCTTCCATGCCCATTGTTTAATAATTCAACACAAACCCTCCTGATTATGCCTCTAAAAATCGTTACTGTTCTGAAAGGAACGCCGGAGAGAGGAACAGCCGCCTCTGGGCACAGACAAGACAGCGGGGTCTCTCAGGGAGCTCAAACGTTCCAACCAGCTCCCTCTTCCTGCTTGGAACCCTTGGGGGGGGGGCGCCACGGGGGGGGGGGGGGGGGGGGGGGGGGGGGGGGGGGGGGGGGGAGGGGGGGAAGAGAGAGAGAGTGAGAGAGAGAGAGTCGCACTCGGGAAAGAGGTGGAGACCAGACGTTCCCTCCCCAGCTGTGAATGGCAGAGACTCCTATGAAATAGCCTCTGGCTCCTATGTGAACAGTGGGGTTTCTGAATCTGCTCCATTTGCCCTAGATCTGTGGTTCTTCACCTTCCTCCCCCAGGACGCCACCCTTTAATGCGGCTCCTCAGGTGATGGTGACCCCCCAACCAGAAAATGATTTTCCTTGCCACTTCATCACTGTGAGTTTGCGACTGTTATGAATCACCATGTAAATATCTGCCAGGTAGGATGTGTTTGCATTGTTACAAATTGAACATAATAAAAGCAGAGTGATTCATCACAAAAACAATGTCATTATATATTGTGAAATATATACGTCTAATGACAAATCAATGAAATTTTGTCTTGAAGCATGGTGTAGCAAGGGTAATAGTCTTGATGCCGGGTACTCGTATGTGGGCATATCTGCACGTGGCCGAACCCCCTGCAGATGAATAGAGGAGCGTTGTCTCGGTTCCTAAGACCATCAGAAAGATGTGTTTTCCAATGGTCTTAGGCAACCCCTGTGAAAGGGTCGCTCAACCCCCAAAGGGGTCAAGACCCACAGGTTGAGAACCCCTGTCCTAGACTATTTCTTGATGAAATCATCGGAGTGTCTGGCTTGTGCCACAGAGGAGACCGCGGTGGTTATTGTACACTGGGTGAAAGACCTCATTTAAGAAGCACTGGGTGTTCCAGTCCTCCAACCTCACCCTCATCCTGCGCAAGTCTTTTCATCTCCGTTTGCCTCTTACTCTTCAGTTAATCCTAACTAATTGGCCCAGCTGATGAGATCATAAGCTTCAGGGACTCAGTCTGTTATAGTCACCAGTATGCACTCACAGAGAGCAGTCTTTGGCCCATGGTAGGACTCTCAGAGGCATAAACCAAAGCCTACCTGGAACACCAAGTGACTGAGCTACTTGCCTACAGCAATATCCAAAGTCACTCTGCTGAATGAGGAAGGAAGCCGAGGAGTTCTTATTCAGAAATGAGTGGGTACCACTGCCACGTTCTTCTTGCAACTAACGGGCAAACACTCTACTGCTTACTTACCCGGGTCTGCTGCCTGTCAGTACTGCCTTCCCCACCTTGTTGGAAAGAAATGGGTTCTTGGGAACATCACTTTTTTTATGGTTTATAATTGCTTTTAAAATCATTTTATTTGGGGCTCATACAGCTCTTATCACAATCCGTACACCCATCTATTGTGTCAAGCACATTTGTACATATGTTGCCATCATCATTTTCAAAACACTCTTTACTTCAGCCTTTGGTATCATATCAGCTCCTCATTTTTCCCTCCCTCCCTCAAGATCCTTTGATAATATATAAATTATTACTATTTTTTCATGTCTTACACCGACCAATGTCTCCTTTCATCCACTTTTCTGTTGTCCATTCCCCAGCGAGGGACTTATATGTAGATTCTTGTGATCCGTTTCCCCTTCCCCTATTGTCATTATTGTTCCTGAGGGGGTTATCTGTCCTGGATTCCCTGTGTTTCCAGCTCTGATTTGCACCTATGACACAGCATTCTTGAATGGTCACCAACCCCTGCTTTAGCAATACCCCCTCTGGGCTTTCTCAATGGTGAGATGCCGGGGCTGAGCCACCCTGAGTTCAAAAGTAGGAAAAGGTGGTGCCCCAGACAACAGCCAGCACCACTAGATAGTTCTCCAAAAGGGGCCCTGGGTCCAAGCCAAAAAGGGCCGTTATGGGAGGGCCCTGAGAGGAGGAGACCAAATGGAATTGATGTGTCATGAGACAGAGAATGCCCAAACTGAAGAGAGATGGGAGCAGGTGGAATGTTTAGATAGTGCTAGAAGTCAGTCTGGCGGGCAAGGTCTTGGTCCAATCGCATCTGTACCACCATGCTGGCCGCTGAACATTCATATTATCTGGAGTCTATAGGGGATGCTACTGCAGAGGGGATTTGGAGGATAAAAATCAAACAGAACTGGGGCCCCCGAGATCAATGAGAGGACCTGAGAGGGCACAGGACCAGCGGTCTCATTAGAACGTTCAAGTCATATGGAGGAGCCTTTGAAGCCAGGCCCTCTACCTGAAGATCCCGATGTAATTGATCTGGGGCCCAGGCAGCGATAGATTAAAAATACTCCCCAGGTAGGTCTTAGGTGCAGCCAGATGGAGAGCTAGTGGCTTAGGAGATCACGCAAAAGGGAGCTAAGGCAAGGAGAGCGTATTTCTCCACTGAGCGCTGCAGACTCAGGTCTGCCCTCCCAGCTTAGCGAGCACTGAGAGCGGCCCTACCTTCTCCTATTTTCAAGACATTGAAGGCAAGCGGCTAGATTCATTGGCAGGGACCTTTAATATAGTTTCCTCCACTTTCTCTATTTGCCAACCACTTTCCCCTTAAATTAGTTGCAGACTAACATTGTAAACAGGATGGAATTAAAATATAATGAAATGGTTTAATTTTAGAATCGCCAGTATCAAATAAAAATATAAATGCCCAGTTAGGTTTGAATTTTCAAATGAACAGCAAAATGATTGACTAGTATAAGTATACCTTGAGCAATATTTCTTCCATGCATAAAATTTTAGTACAAGTTTATATCAGGAAATACTGGGAGATTGATCCTAAAAACTATTTGTTTATTTGCATGGCATTCAAGTTGACTGGGTGGTCTGTTTGTTTGTTTTTCTGGGAACTCTACTTCAAATCCCATATTGGAACATAAGAGGATGACTACATTTTCTTGTTTGAAGTCAGCTTGTGCTTTATTGAGGAGAAAAGCCCTTGCCTTAGCTCCCCTTTGGTGCGGCGGGTACAGCTGCTCCTTCTGCTGCTATTTCTGGGTTTTGTGGTTCTTGTGTTTGTTGAGTCTGTGCATGCATTTTCCTGGGCTGCAGATCCAAGGGCTTGTACTTCTTGGCCTGGCGTTACAATAGGCATTACAGTCCATTAATGTGCCCTTCTAGTCATAAGTTATATGACATGACTCTAGACTGTACACACCTGTAGCATAGTTGCATTTTGTAAGGCATTCCCTATGAATGGTGAGGGATAGGGTAGTAGTATGACCTAACCTTAACAGAGGGTGTGAATTAAACCACACCCTTTACTTTCTTGAGGGCCTCTTTGATAGGACTTAAGACCCCATATTTTGTCTTCCTTGCCAATATATTGGTACCTGCCTACAGCTCTAATACACACGGCCTCACCCAGAAAGTTAGATATATATTTCCTGACTCATCTTTTGGAGAAACAAGAATACCTGATATGACTTTTGGGCATTTTTAGCATCTTCTGGCTCTGGACACCACATTTGACTCACCTCTGCCTGACCTTCAAATTTGAGACAGAACAGCACCCACCACCATGAGAGATATTTCCTCTGTTTTGTGAGCTTCAGAAGGATAAGGAAATACAGAGCCACTGTACCAAAAAGAACTAGTAGACACTCAAACATCTCAATAGCTAGCATATGAACAATAACCAATGACACATAAGAAAGAAGTCCAAAGAAGACAAAGTCAAAACAAGGCCCCAGAAATGGACAGAAACAAAATGTTTAGACAAGCTCATGAAGCACAGGAAGTACTCAGTAGTCTGTGCTAACCAAATGGAAGAGATCCATATTTAAACCCACGCCAAAGAAAAATGCCCAGACAGAATGCAGATGTTATTAAAGACATCATTAATGTTGTGTGCAAGTAAAATTTTGCTGAAGATAATTCAGCAGCACCATATCGACAAGGAGATACCAGAAATTCAAGTCAGATCCAGAAAAGAATGTGGAATGACAACTCTTATGGTTGATGTCAGATGAATCTTGGCTTAAAGAAGATAATTCCAGAAAGACATTAACTTGTGTTTTATTGACTATGAAAAGGCATGTGACAGTGGCCATCCAAACAAATTATAAATAACATTGAGGAAGATGGGGATTCCAGAATACTTCATTGTGCCCATATAAAACTTTTACATGGACTCAAAGGCAGTTATTCAAACAGAACAAGGGAATACTGCATGGTTTAAGATCAGGAAAAGTGTGTGCCAGGTTGTATTTTTTCACCATGCTTATTCAATCTGTATGTTCAGCAAATTATCTGAGGAACTGATTTATCCGACTAAGAATATGGCATCGGAATTGGAGGAAGGCTTATTAACCACCTGGCATATACACACGATGCAATCTTGCTTACTGAAAATGAGGAGAATTTAAAGTACTTAATAATGCAAATAATGTAGCCTTTAGTATGGGTTGCAAGGCAATGTAAAGAAAATAATGATCCTTCAACATGACCAGTAGAATGTGGATAACATCACGATAAATTGAGAGAAGTTGGAAATTACAAGAATTTCATTTTACCTTTTTCCAAAATCAATGCTCATGGAAGCAGCAGTCCAAAAAAAATATCAAATGATGCGCTATTGCATTGGACAAATCTGTTGCACAAGACTTCTTTAAAATGTTGAAAAGCAAGCATTCACTTTGAGCATTCACACAAAGTGTGCCAGACCCAATCCATGGTATTTTCAATGGTTTATATGTATGCGAAGATTGGACAATGAATAGGGAAGACTAAAGAATCAATGCATTGAAATATGGAGCTGACGAAGAATATTGAAAATATCATGGATCATCCAAAGAACAAACAAATCTGTCTTGGAAGAAGTACATCCAGAATTCTCCTTAAAAGTGAATGTGGCGCAGAGTTGTCTCATACTTTGGACATGTTATTAGGAGAGATTGTGTGACAGTCATGTGTTTAGTTAATTTCATGATTGAGATGTAGGGGTGGAGTCTAGCCTGTTAATCTGGAGATAGCCATTGAGTAGCCAATGAGGCCTCTGTGTGGGCATGGCTTTCTCCTGATAAATCTGGGAAGTCTCATGAAATTTCCCTCATGGAGATGAGAAGCTATGTCCCTAGTTGTTGGGAGTTAGCTTGAGAGACGATGAATTATGGACAAGACAAGATGGCAGAGTCTGAGCGGCTACAGGAGCCAGAGGAGAAGCCACATGGCCTTGCCCTGATGGAACCAGACCTCTGAAGGTGGAGAAGCCATGAGGGGACCCCTGCCAGTGCTGGGACTCTGTACCCACTGGCCTGTGACTTCATGAGTCAGAAGAAAACATTGTAGACTGGTATCGGGCATCTGGGCTAATATCGGACTTATGACTTTGAACTGAACTGGGTTGGGATGTTTTGTCAATATTCCATTTCTTTTGTATATAAACCGTTCCCTTATATCTATATGTGTGTCTATGAATTTGTTCCTCTAGTCTACCCAGACTAACACAGATTGGCTCCTGGAAAAGGATATGCTTGGTAAAAGCGAGGGTCAGTGAAAAAGAGGAAGCCCCTGGATGAGATGGGACACCACAGTTGCTGCAACAACATGCTCAAATACAACAGCTGTGTAGATGTCATAGGGCCAGGAGGTTGGTTGTACATCGGGTCACTATGAGTCAGAATAGACCCTCAGCACCTCATAACAGCAATATGAGCTGCAAGTCTGAGAGCCCTCTGTTCTGCTCAGTCTCTTTCTTATACAAAAGACCACACTCCCAAATAGTTGTCATCAGGCTATGACCTGACTCATAGGTTGGGCTTCATCTCTACCTTTACCTAGGTATGTCTAGTCAACATAAATGTAAACCATCACCATGTGTCTTCCATTTTAATCACATTTTTCTTCTTCTGCATAGGGAGAGATGAATAGTTTGCACCTTAGATGACAGTTCACAAGTTTTATAGATTTATGTTATGCCACGTGGTCTTGGTGTCCCCTGAGATAATGGTCCTGAGACCCCAGGCCTAGCAACTCATTCTATCATGGTACTGGTTATGTTCAAGATACTTTAACAATTTTGATCCCTGTGTGTGTTCCCATCATATTCATGGATGTGACTATAGTTGCAACAAAGGTCAATATCCATGCACAAAGGTAAATGGACACGTGTAAGTATTCTCTGGACAAGCTATATATACTTGGGAGCATACTGCCACTCTCCCTCCCACACCTGTCCAGCCTTCTTCTCTCTCTGGGTATCTACTCACGGATCACTGCTATTATAGGAATGTGTGTTTAACAGCATCTACCTCTGTTTCTTTTGACTCACAAACTCATCCCAGTTTCTTCTCCTTCCTCCATTATTTTTTGCCAACAATCTCTAATTGTATATTGGCTCCCTCTTCACCACCGTTCATGAGGTCCTGACTTCCTCCCTATTTTGGAAGTTCTGTAACTACATTAGTCCCTCTTTTCACTTCATAATAATCTTCATAACAAATCAGCATCTCTGCTTTCCTACTTTCAGTCTTGTAAGTTTGTTTTACTTTGGATAATTCTATATCTGGGAGCTGAGCCCCGGTAGCATAGTGGTTGTATGCGGGACTGTGGCCCACAGGGTTGGCTGTTCAAATCCAGCAGCAGTTCTCCAGGAGCAAGGCTGGGCCTCCTACTCCCACCAGGGCAGTGATGCCCACACACAAAAATTCTATATCTGGGTTGATTTCTAGATGATTGTAGCTTAACCTTTGCTTGTTGTCTGCCATTGTTGGCCCTCTATTAAAGAATCCCCTTTAGTATTTCTTGTAAGGTTGATTTGGTTTTTACAAATTCTTTTATTTTCTGCTTATCTGAAAATGATACGAGTTTGCCCTTATAATTTAGGGTCAATTTTGTTGGATATATGATCCTTGGTTGGAATATTTTTCCCCTTTCAGTATGCAATGCATGTTACCCTGTTGACTTTTTTCCTTTTTCTGCTGAGAAATCAGGACTTAATTTTATTGGTTTTTCTTTGTTTTTGCTTTTTTTTGGGGGGGGGCATCACTGCTCTCCGGTGGTGGGAGTAGGAGGCCCAGCCCCACTGCTGGAATTGAACCTCCGTCCCAGTGGGCCGCAGTCCCGCGCACAACCACTACGTCACCGGGGCTCAGCCCTGGTTTTCCTTTGTAGATAACTTTTTGTATTCCCTGAGCTTGATTTCTGGATTCTTTCTTTATCTCTGGTTTGGGAAAGTCTGATAATGATATAACTTTATGGTTTTCTTTTGAGTTTTATCATGTTTGAGGTTGTTATGCTTCTTGGAGCCATATTTTATTGTCTTTTATGATAGTAGGAAAGTTTTCTTCCAAAAACTCCTTAGCAATTTTCTCTGTGTTTTTTTTTTTTGCTGTGTGTGGTGGAGGGTATGTTCTGGAATGCCAATCACGTGTAAGTTAGTTCACTTGATGATGTTCCACGTGATTCTTAGATGTTTTTCACATTTTTATTCTTTTTTTGATTGTTCCTTTAGTAGAGATTTGTCCTTATGCTCACTGATTCAGTCTTCTATTGATTTAATTCTATTCCTTTGTTCCTTTGCCCTTTCAATGCATGATCTATTTCTGAAATCTTAGTTTCTGGATCTCTATTTACTGTTTTTGTATGATTTCTAATTTTTCATTTGTTTTGCTAGCTTGTTCATAAGGTGTATTCCTAATTTATTTTCTGTTTTCTTTGATTTCATCCAAGCTTTCTCATTCTTTCCCTAGACTCATTAAAAGTACCTAAATACCACTCTTTTGAATTTCTCCTCCGGTTGTTTCAATGCCATTTATTCCTGATAAAGGGCTGTTGATTCTGTGTTTTGGTACCTTGTTTGAGCCAGTACTCTTTGTTTCTTTTTAGGAAGCAAATTTGTCCTTCATGTCTGAGATATTGTGGTTATTGTCTTTGCATTTACTTGATAGTGTGTTGTAATTATATTTACTATGTTACTCTGTTCTTAAGAACTCACTCCCTGTCTCCAGGTGGGAGTGCTAGAGAGCATCAGCATGTGCTCAATTTCAGTTTTCTCTTTGCTGTTTGTGTACGACCATTGGGGATGGGCTTCCCTAACGTTAATTGGTGTCTACTGGTGGCCAAGTGATATAGGAGTGGACGGTGATCCTTACCCAGTAAAGGAGAATGCAGGAGGTGCGAGTGTGGCTGACCCATGTGGGCAAAGTTGTTGTGTCTCATTGAGTGGGACAAGAAAAAAGCTAAGTGTAAAAGGGAAAATAATAAAGAAAACCAAGCAAGGAAAGTCAGACAAACAACAACAACAGCAACACAAGTAGTAACTAAGAAGAAAGGAAAATAAATACAATAAGAAAATAAAATTACAGGAAGTAAAAACTAGGGAGGGAGGGAAAAAAAGAGAATATAAAGTAAAATTAACAGGGAAAAAGCAAAGTAGAAAAAGAAAAGCAGAGCAAAGATAAAAACAAGGGAAGGGAATAAGAGGAAAAGAAACCAAATAAGGGGCGGGGTGGGGAATGGAACAGGAAAAGGCCTCAGAGAATAAAAAGCTGTCAGGTGCGGGGAACCTAGTATGGACCGGCACCTTCTGCTAGTCAGAGTGCTCCAGGGTCAGGGGGAAATGTGGAATGCCCAATCCTAGGCGAAGTTCCTGTCAATCGACATGTCTGGGAGCAACACACCTGGTATTGAATTAGTTTGTGCTGACTCAGATTGTGGCTGAAGTTAGTGTGTTTATTCTAAGAAGGAACTCTTTCAGGTCCAGGGATGAGCTGGTGGCAGCGGGTTATGGAAAGAGTTCTTGCTCACGCAGGGGTGTAGGGACCCCACAACTGTATGTTGGTTTGTCGAGGTGACCCAGGAGCCTGGTCTACAGGGTGAGGATCCAACCTCATGCAGAGGAGGGGATTTGTAGCAGGAGGTGTCTCTGCTGGTGTGTGGATGAGAGTAGGGGATGGTCCAGCTTCTGGCCCCCAGCCGGGGATGGAGACCAGAGGAGAATACCACTTTTCTCATTGCCAGTCACCAGTGTTGCAGCCTGCCATCTCTGTGGAGATGCTGCTTGCAGACGTTCTAGATGGCAGCATCACGTCAGGTCAGTGGACAATCCACCTGTCTGTCCCCTCTCTTGCTGCTTTTGTTTAGCTTCTCCTTCTAGTCTGTATTCAATCCACTTCTCAGTACTTTACTTGGAAATACAGGATTCCAGGATTATCATCCATATCTGTTTCATTTTGTCTCTCAAATCTTTGGTATAAGGTCTGTGTAGTAGGTCTGCCTATTTGCTTGCCTTGTTGGAAGTTTTTACACTATTTCTTTTTTCTGTCTTCTTTTATCCTCTGTTCTCAAGAGTGTCCGGTTTGAATGACAGATTATATGGGTATTCTGTACATGAGTGACCCACATTAAGAATATCTGATTATACGCAATAGAGCATGTTTTCTGGGTTTTTATGAAGTACATTCCAGAACAGAGACCACCTCTGGTTTTCTCAATGGAAGTCTCAAGAAGTAACATTAACTCTAGCTGGTCTGTTATTCTTAAACCTGCTAAGACTCACAGACTGACCCATTGCCCCTTCAATCACCAGACGAGGAGCACACACCTGTCTGAGAACCTGCAGCCGGCTGGGAGACCACAATCCATTCTTCACCGTGATCCTGATCTACAGGCTGACAGGACTAGGATGAGCAGTGCCTCTTCCCTCTTCCTGAGTCTAAGAACCCCACCAGATCTGGGGACAAGGAGAGGTGAAGATACATTGTCTTTATCTGTCACTGATATCTTTCATTTAAATGTGAACGTCCACCATTTGGCTAGAAGTAAAGGAACGTAATCTCAGTTCCACCTTTGGCACTGGGAAAAGGATCTTGGCACATGAAAAATGCTTAACAGGAATCCGACCCTGCTGTGTGTTCTACAGTCAGTTCTTGATGGTAAACGTGCAACTTACGTTAGGTAAACTTGTCCCCATTTTGAAATGATTGAATCAACCCCAACTTGCAACAGATTCTCCACCACAAATTCTCCACTTGCTGCAGCTTTCGCGTGACTGAAAAGGCTTCTGTCCTCTGCTTGCACTAACCCCAAGCCCACAGCCGCTGAGTTGGTTCCATCTCATGGTGACTCGTAGAGAGTGCCGAGTAGAACCGTTCCCTAGGGTTTCCAAGACTGTCAACCTTTACAGGAGTAGACGGTCTCGTCTTTCTTTCACGGAGTGGCTGGAGGGTGTGAACCACCAGCTTTGTGGTTAGCACAGCAGCCCAATGCTTAACCCGTTGTGTCAACAGGTCCCCTTCCAGGTCTTAAAGCATAGATGCCCAAACGTTTTTGAGGACAGAAAAAAAAGTTTCAGCTCTCCCTTTGGGAATTAAAAAATGTGTACGGTTGCCCATAATCCAGGTTAAAGTATACCGGTAGGAATCTGCGTTTGCAGTCCCCTGGGGTCATTCCCGTGCCCCCGGGGGTACTGCCCACTTTGGGAAGCATTAAAGTAAGGCTGAGTCAGAACCGCATGTGCCTGTGCTGACAGACCTGCACATTCACCTTGAAAGACACACTTAGAATGCTTCTCACTGGTCACCTGGGGGAATGCCTATATTCGGTCACCCTGCCTGTCTGGTCCCTCCACCTGTAGTGGCTGGACCACATGTCACATCTCAGGGAGCTCAGAAAAATCAACCCAAGCCATGGCCCTTGATTCAGGTATTTGCCAGTAAGCCTCCCTGTGTACACTCTCAGCCCCACCGGGCAGCTCTTCTTCCCCCAGTGCCCCTCCCCGCTCTGTGCTCCATGCCCAATATTAACCGCAGATTTACCTTCTGGCCTCAGCCACCACTTTCACCTCTAGTGCATCCAGCGTGACTTCAGCCATCTGTCCCCCTTTTAATCCGGGGCTTTGTTGGTCCTTAATTGCAACGTTCCTAAAGCCTAAGAAATCATTATTTATTATGGTTGGTCCCATCAGACTCCTTAGCACATTCTACCTAAGACCCTGTGTATCTGGGTCTCTCTCCCTGCCACCCACCCAGTCTGCCTAATTGTACGCACGACCGGGTCATGGTGCTCAAGAGCCAGACCACACCAGCAGGGAGCATCAGACATGGCCAAATTTCTTCTTGCCTAGAAGAAAAAAGACCCATTGGGTCTTCTCCCCACTTTCTCTCGGCTTCTAAATTTTACTCTCCTGGTCCCTGTTTCAGTCTCCTGTGTGGGAAAGGGCCTCGGGTGAACCCTGGGAGGCCAATCCCACAGCGGCTGATCTCTGCTCAGCCCCAGTGCCTCACTGTCCTGACTCCGGTGGGTGTCTGCCCTCCCCAGTGCCATCTGACCAGTCTAGAAAGACCAAAGGGAAGAGGAAGAATCCTCATCTTAGGAAATGCTGCTCATTGTTACGGACATACCCACTTGCTGTTCTTCAACCATCCAAGCCAACTCAGGGGAGATTCCTCTTTCCAGTGAGTCGTGAGGCACCTAGAGCTCCCCAGGGATGAGGACAGACCCGGACGGGAAAGGTTCCGCTAGACAAGCCCCAGACAGGCTGAGCCCCCAACTCCTCCGCAGAGCCCCACAGAGCGCATGCTCCAAGTTGCCAGCCAAGCCGATGCGGGGAGCCGTCTGCATGACTGGATCCCCATGGTCTTCTGTACCCAGATCCCTGCTGTACACTCCACCCACCACTTGCAACGCCACCTGTCATCTTGGCGGGGTTGCCTTGGCTGGCAGCGAATGCCTGGCCGATAGGGCCCACCCTACTCACTGGGGTCTTGCTACAGCTGGCCACCCCTCTGCTTTGGGTTTGGCCTCAGCCCAAATGCCTTCTGAGCTTCCGGACCAAGAGCACAGTGTGGGCCGCGACAGGGCACGGGAGAAATGACAGAGGGAAGGAAAAAAGGATGCAGAGAGAAGAGTCTTCCATCTAGAATAACTCCCGAAAGCAGAACAAACGCGAGTCCACCAGCTAAGTCTGTTTCCCGATAACCTTGCAGTGCCCTCGCCTCTTATCACGGAGTCATTGAAGCTGGAACACAGTGAGTCAAATCAGACGAGGGAGCTAAGTTTGTGCCCAGCTGAGGGACGGAAGATAAAGGCCAATACAAATCGCTCGTGTACTTTGGACGTGCCGTCCAGGGAGACTCAGCCCTGAAAAGGGACACCCTATTTGGGAAAGGAGGGCGGTGAAAAGAGGAAGACCCTTCACCCCTGGACTGGCACAGTGGGCTCCAACGTGGCAACCATCGGGAGGCCGGGCAGGACCGGGCACTGGTTCTTTCTGCTGTGCACAGGATCTTTCTGAGTCGAACAACTCAAGGGCACCTGCTAACAGCCAAGGATCAGCGTCCAACAGGAAACCTGGACGAATTCTAAGCACAGGCTCTGTGACCCTCCTACTGCACAAAGGAAAACTTCTGTAAGGTATCTGTGGACCATCATCTCACACACACAAACACACACACACACACACACACACACACACACACACAGTCAACAGCAAAAAAATGGAAGACCAGCGGAAAAGCAGTTGCACAAAAGAGGCATTTAAAATGTAATCTAGTTTACCCAAAACAAAGAAATAAACTGACATGTTTTCCAAGGTGTTCCAGTGCTGTGTCAGGGTGGATGGTAACCTCATGGTGGGAGGCATAGCTACCATCGCTAAAACAAGTGAATGCCACTGTACACCTAGTGAACTTCCTGTTGTTGGTGTTCACCTGCTCAGCTTTATACGAAGTCATTTCTGAGATACAGTAAGTATGTGGAACCATAAACGCCACCACTCCAGTAGTTGTTGGGCCAGAGATGAAATCGATCTTGATTTCTTCGGGACTCTGAGGTGTAGCCCAACACCTGAAAGCCAAGTCTCTCTAAAAGTAACTTCTCTGCTTCATTTGTTATCAAGACCCCATGGGTGGAGCCCCTTCTCGTATGAGCCGTGTGACAGTGAGAGGTTCACTGGCCATATGCATTCTAAATCAGTCAGCCACTTGCCTCAATTTACCTCTGCCTCAGTGTGACTCCGTGTGTTTCAGGGTGGACCTGAGCCCCTAGGGTGTTCAGTGGCTGATTTGGGGGAAGTAGATTGCCAGGCCTCTCTTCCAAGATGCTTATAGGTGAACACGAGCCTAGTGTCTTAATGGCTTGCATTAACCGTTTGCATTACCAGGGACATAAGAATTCTAAACCTGTATAATATTGATTCCATGACCTTAGAGTCTGTTTTAGCTCCTACCTGGCGCAATATCTCCCAGGAACTGCTTCTGCCTGTGAGATACACATGACTCTAACACATCTGGTGCTTGCGGGCTTCCTTTCCTGAGCCACCTGATCTCCCTTGCTTCAACCCTTTCCTGCACCCTCTTGTCTGGACCCCTTATGCCTCTAGGCAGCCTGTCCTCACATTGTTATTTTGTTTTGCTCCTTTAGCTCGTCTCTCAGGGAGAAAAAGCAGCATTGTGGTTCGAATCCTGCCACTTACTAATTCTTGGCAAATTAATCAACTTCCTTTTTTATATGTGTGGCAGTCATGTGGTTATGTTAATTTTATGATTGAAATGTAGGGGTGGAGTCTAGTCTGTTAATCAGGAGATAGCCATTGAGTAGCCAATGAGGCCTCTATGTGGGCATGACTTTCTCCTGAGACTTCTGGGAAATCTCAGGATATTTCCCTCGTGAAGATGAGAAGCTATCTTCCCAGTTGTTGGGAGTTAGTCTCAGAGACGATGAATCATGAACAAGACAAGGTGGCGGCGCCCGAGAAGCTGGAGGAGCCGGCGGAGAAACCACACAGCTTTGCCCTGATGGAGCCAGACCTCTGAAGCTGGGGCGGCCACATGGAGACCTCTGCCAGCGATGAGTTGCTTCTGCTGTTAATGGACCCTGAGCCCTGGAAGCGAGGAGCCATGTGGAGACCCCTGCCAGCGCTGGGATTTTGCTCCCACTGACCTGTGACTTCTTGAGTCGGAAGGAGACTTTATAGACTGATTTCAGGCATATGGGTTAATATCGGACTTATGACTTTGAACTGAACGGGCTCAATGTCCTGCTCCTCTTACATATAAACCTTTTCCTTATATCTATATGCGTGTTTATGAAATTTGTTCCTCTAGTTTACCCGGACTAACACAATATGCAATAATAATAATAATACCTATTTATGTAGCTATCATGAAGACTAAGTTAGATAAGGTGTGAAAAGTGTCTAGTAAACTGCTTGGAACATTTCCTGAATGACTTTTCCAGGATGGCCATTGTCCCAGCCTTTCTTTAAGTCTCTTTTGTTTGGCTTGGCACATTCGTGGATTACTTTGGTAAGATGCCTTCCAAGGCCACCTAGCAACTAAATTTCTTTTTCCTCATTCCCCTACGTTTTCATGCCCTGTTTGTCTTTGTCATGAGGTTTGACACAGGGTTCTTTACAGCGTAAGTGCAATCAAAACACATTCTTCTAAATCCTAACGTAAGAGGGGGTAGTAGAATTAAGTGTTACACTACCAACTTATCATAAGAAATGTCAAATCTTACTAAATTATGAAATACTTTTTAAGAGTTTTTAATCATAAAAGAACCAAATTCAAGATGCTCTCATCAAGGAATATTCTTCAAGAAACCCCCACAATGGGTACATTGAGGTCTTTTAGAGGCAACTAGACTGTTTTGATGGTTGTTGAGTCTTTTATGGAATTGAAATCTAAATAATAATCTGTGAAGCTGGAGAGAAGCCTTCTTTCCACAATTCTATGCCTTCCGGCTTAGACGTGGTGGGAATGGCAGTGGGCAGAGGCGTGGCTTGGATTGGGGCCACCACAAGCCTTGTCTTTGGAGACTAGCAAGCTCTCACTCAGGGCCCACCGATTTTGAGGGAAAAGATTGACATCGGTTACCAAAGCAACTGTGTTAAATGTAGGATCTTTGTGGCAGCTTTAAATCAGGGATGTGCAGGGTTTTTTTTTTTTTGACATTTGCTCATTTGCTATAGTTCCTTTCGGTGTTAACTTGGTCAGGCTATGGCTTATTGTAGTTTGGCCAAGCACTAGTCAAGTTACTGCTCCATTATGTAAGGCAATACAAGATAATATACTGTAGCTGCATTTCAAAATGCAATCAAATGCCATCCAGCAATCGGTGAAAAAAATGATTTCCATAGAGTGTGTTCTACCACCAGACTATTTAAGCAGAGACTTTGTCAGAAATAGTCTTTTCACTACTCTCTTCATCTGATCAACAGATCCTGATACTCAAACCTGCAGATGGCTTTGGCCTACCAACTGACCCCTAGCCTTAAAGGTCACAGGAGCCAATTCCATATAGCCAATATACATAGGCAGTCATGGGAAGGGGTGGGGGCTTCAAATGTTTATGGACAATGGAATTAAATGATAATGGAAGTTTCCCAAGGACTTTTTGAAGGCTTCTTGTATACATACCTGGTATTGCTACTGGGGCTCTAATTCCTGTATGTGCAGGCTCAATTCAAACCAAACAAAATGTGTTAACACATGCCTCTGTGCTCAGTGGGTGACTGTCGACAAATTCTCCTTTGGTAAAGGGCCTTCCCCAAAACAACAATGTCCCATCAAAGCAGTGATTTCTAAGGGGAACTGCTATTCCAGTGCAATTTAAAGCCTAGAAATCCACTCAGAAGGGGTAATCTTGACAGATTTTCCCAAAGGATGCAGGATGATCACAGGGCTCATTATGAAAATGTTAAGAACACTGGGAGATGTGCTGGTGAGGGGGGAGTCAGGAAAGTTTCTCTGCTTATTCTCAGAGGGTAGCAAAGGTTGTTTTAAGAGAATTTCACGAAGGACCCCACTCACTCTCCAGCCCTGATCAGACTTCCTTTAATTTCTGAAACTCAAAACGCATAAAAAAAGGGCCAAGAGGATGCCCACATTTCCCTATGACCTGCTGTAAATAGAAGAGTGCAGAATTCTTGGTTAAAGCGATGGAAACACCGTGTGCAGACCCAGCTGGAGGATATGTTGATATTTTTTTTGTTTTGTTTTGTTTTTGTTTTTTTGTTTTTGGGTATCACTGCCCTCTGCTGGAGGGAATAGGAGGCCCAGCCTTTGCTCCGTGGAGCTGGAATCGAACCTCCATCCCAGTGGGCTGCAGTCCCACACACAACCACTACGCCACAGGGGCTCAGCCGATATGTTGATATTTTGACCTTTTCATTTAATTTTTTAAAAAGTCCTTACCTCT
Source organism: Nesogale talazaci (assembly GCA_004026705.1). Classification (NCBI taxonomy): domain Eukaryota; kingdom Metazoa; phylum Chordata; class Mammalia; order Afrosoricida; family Tenrecidae; genus Nesogale; species Nesogale talazaci. The sequence continues at coordinate 123,258 of PVJH01002853.1, forward strand.
GTTTGTGTGAGAGAGAGAGACAGAGATCTCTGGCTCTGTTGCCCTAGAGAATACTGACCAAACCAGGATTTGCCACATTGCCAATCTGGATGGATACCTTTTCCTTCGGTCTGGTCTGGGCAGCCTCTGACAGCAGAGGCTGGTGGAAAGGACTGTCGGGCTTTTTAGCAGTGTGTTGTCAAGGGTGAGTGAAGAGACCGACATGCCTCACTTGCTCCTTGCCAGCGAGTCCACTCCTGCTCCCCACGACCCTAGGGTGCAGAAGTTTAGAAGACACTGTCGGGGTTGTGCAAGTCTGTTCCTCACTCTGTGGTGCACAACAGCTCGCTTCATGCCCACACCCACGTGCGGACACATGCCTTTGCCTCCCACCTCCTTGCTGCCGTCACTCAGTCTCTTTCCTTCTAGATTCCGGATTTGGGGCCTGACCTTTGGCTGCTCCCTGAGAATCTGCTAAGCGTCTCACCTGAGGCTACTTCTCCTTCCACGCAAACTGAGTGGCCAGGAACATTGCTCACGATGCCACTCCCTGGCGAACAGTTCCCCATCCATGCCACCCTGAATATGGGGGGGGGGGGGCGGCTCATCCCCTCAAACCACACTAACCCGTTCACGAATCAAGCTTAGGCAGGTCTTTCCACTGGCTTTGTGGGATCCCCACACCCCCCATCTAGATGTAGTGCTCCTCAGAGGAGAGGCACTGGTGCAATTATGATGAGTGACGTGGGAGTTTCTGCCGTCGTAACTTCTAATGGGCTATGCTGGGCCCATCTGACTTGACATTGTAGCAAATGTGACTTACTCCAGCTTTTAAGGGGCAGTTACAGCATCATGGTGGGTGGATGTGTCGGGCTCCAGTGTTGTGTCCTGTCTGTCCTCATGACACACTCACAGCTGTTTCTCTGAGGGCACGCAATTCCCCGGTGTAGGTGGCATGATCTTATCATCTTTTGGGGGCGGGGGCATGACTGCCCTCTGGTGATCATGGGAGCTACCCCACCTTGATCCTGGAGAGCTGCTGCTGGATTTGAACCGCCAAGCCCATGGGCCACAGTCCCACACTCAACCACTACGCCATTGGGGCTCAGCCCTGATCTTTTCTTTTTTTTTTTTGATCTTTTCTTTTTATAAAAAATAATTTTATTGGGGGCTCTTACAGCTATTATAACATTCAGTACATCATCTGTATCAAGCACATTAGCACACATATTGCCACATACATTTCCAAACATTTTCCACTTGAGCCCTTGGTATAAGTTCCTCTTACAAAAAAAAAGCTCCTCTTTTCCCTCCCCCCTTTTAAAAATGAATCATTTTATTGGGTACTCATACAGCTCCCCTCATGATCCATACATACATCAATTGTATGCAGATCTCATTTGCTGAGTGTCTTTTGCTTCCAGAACCCAGAAGAGAAGAACAGCTTCTGTGGAGATGGGAGATGCAGCCTTGTCAAGAGCTATAATCTCAGAACTCACAGGGGCTGTTCTGCTCTGTTCTCTGAGTTGGCTTCGACTTGATGACAGTCAATTAGGTTTTGCTTGTTTGTTTGGGGGCTGGAGGTGGGGGAGGGGTGGACATGACAACTTGGGACCTGGACTCACTGAGTGATCCCTGGAGTGGCTGATTAGTATCCGCAAAATAGGTCAGTTTGTTAATAAAACCGCTTCTAAGCCTCCTTTGCAGCGAGCATTCGCACATATTGGTTTTGAACCCTCACACCAATTTACCGTCCATACTCGAGTATAGCCCTACCCAACTACACTAAAGATGTGCTGGAAAAACTCAACTTATGCACAAGTGCAAATGGTCTTTATTTATTTATTTATGAATCATTTTACTGGGGCTCACCCCGCTCCATGCATTCATTGTGTCGAGACATTGGTATGTAGGCTGCCATCACCATTTTCAAGACATTTTCTTTCGGATCCCTTGGCATCACTTTCTCATTTTTAGCCCTCCCTCTCTTACCCTCCCTCCCTCCCTCCCTCCCTCCGTCCCTCAGGAACCCTTGATATTTTACAAATTATTATTATTTTTCATGTCTTATACTGTCCGATGTCTCCCTTCACCCTCTTTTCTGTTGTTCATCGCCCCCCCCCCCCCGTGGGGGGAGTGGTTAATATGTTGATCTTGGTGCTCGGTGCCCCCTCTCTCCCACTGTGCTCATTTCAGTATGGTCTTCCTCATGCTGTCTTTCAGGCTTCCCGGTCACCACTTTTCCTCCCTTGCCCTCCCCGATGCCCTGCTCATGCACCTTTGTCTTTGTTCAGCAGTGACCAAGCGGGTGGAGTCGCCAAATGTTCCTCTCTCTCGGTTGTGTTCATGCAAGGATTTCCCTTGGCTACCCTCTCCCACGCACCTGATTTGGGGTATGGGGCTGCCGTAGGCCATGTCTAGCTAATGCAGGAATACTGTGAAGAGCTCTTTTAAAGCCAAGTGTGAGCTTGTCATCCTCCGTCAGCTGGACAGCTGGAATTCCCCGTGAGGCCATGAGCAGCAGGAGGCCGGAGGAGCACCGCAGGAGTCTCGGCCGCTCTTCATGCACCTGGACTCTTCAAGAGCTTCTTCCGTTCTGTTCATGCATTACTTTCTCCCGATGGCTGTCTTGCTGTTGGGCATCCTCCCAACTTATAACTGGGGTGACCATACGTCATCCAGTCAGCAACTCCCTCGGTATGACCTCACGATGTTGGAGACCCAGTATCAAGCTAGAAACTAATTCTTCACACGAGAATTGTTATCTGAGGAAGAAAAGACAAGTTGACCCAAAGTCCCTCAGGGTCTCCATTGAGATTTTCATATTGGAACTTGCCAGAAGCAAGCATCCATCTTTGCCACGAATAATTTGAATATCACTCTTATCTAGGAAGTCACATGACTCCAGAAACTGCTGAACCTTCTATTATTTGGGGTTCTTTTCAAAACTGGCAGCTCTTGAGTTAGTAAGTGAGTTGTGATAGATAATACACAGAAATTAGTGCACACTGCTTCTAAAAGCCAAAGACAGCTCTGCATTTTATCAGGTTTATCTGCGTCATGCATGTATCTCACCAAATCCCCGGTGGTCCTTGTTACATCCTGCTAGGGAGAATGTCATTCAGCTACTGGACCATGGTGATGCTATGTAAAATGTAGACATGACTGAGACACTTTCTTCCTAGGTTCTTTTAGTAAACAAGAGAGTTGATGTGAAATCCTTGCCAGTCAAAGCAAACTACTGCTGATGTGTTGTGTACTTGGATATGTAGAAAAAAAAATAATGTGCTCAATCGGAAGTCAGGATCTAAGATGAGCACTTTGATATATCTACTGCTTCGGAAAACACAGCTACAAAAAATATCAGGTTGGTTTATGATAATGTGCAGTCATTCTCTAAATTTATTCACCTGCACAGTCCAAAGGGAATTTAAATAAGGCTATGGTAGTAATGACTGTCTTGGGATACTTCAGGTCTTTTATGAGGCCAATAAAATGAGAAATTCCCCTCAAGGATGTGGTGTGGGTCTTGATATAGATTCTAATAAGGAGTGGATGCTCCAGGGAACTCTATACAGCTCTCCCTGCCATATTAGCAAACAGTGCTGGTGGCACTGTTGCCTAGCCTTGGATTAGTGACCAGTGGTCAGTGGTTCAAACCCACCAGCCACCTTGCACCTTGAAAGATGAAGCTGTTTGCTCCCCTAGATGTCCCATGTTGGAATCCCTTCATAAGATGACTGTAAGTTGAAATAGATTTGATATTACCATGCTAGTCATCAGTCTTTAGGTCGGAAAGTCAACATGGGGTTGCTTAGCATATTTGTTCAAGAATGTGGGATGTAACCACATTGTGGGAGGAGGGACTTACATGTACCTTACAGTGTTACAGGTTGCTTCTATAAAGTAGCCTCACTTTTCTTCCAATGAAGGTCTGGGAATTGGCTTAAATATGGGAGATGGCTGAAGGAATATATCGAGTTAAGTCTAGGGGCCCTGAACACCAAGTCACTATAGCACACAGCTACAGGAACACAAACATCAGGTTGTGGAATTTTTCAGTGTCCAGAACAGTGGTCATGCAACTGACTGTGTTGGGACTTAAATAGTATGGTTTCATACACATGAGTACACACACGCGCGCACACACACACACACACACACACACACCTAGGAGAGCAGAACAATTAAAATAGCAACAAAACAAAGAGCAGCAACAAGAAAAAAACAAGGCAATAGTCCATAATCACCAGATTTTATCTCCATTCCCACCCTGAGCTCCTAATTACTTAGTCTGCTATCCTGTTCAAAATCTGGATTAAAGAATGTGCCAGTTGGGTCAGTGCCCAGGGTGCATGCCAATTAATAAGTAGGTAGTAAGACATCAGTGGAATATTCTGGATGCGTGGTGTCAGTTAATATAGATCTCCCTAAGAGACTTCTTATATAACTGGCTAAAATATAATGTGGTTATATTCCCACCAAACTAAATCATCATCTCAAATGGAAACATCCCTCTCTCACTAAATTAATTTTGAACAAATATTTGAAGAGTATTGATTTGAAGAGGGGCCAAATGCTGCCAAAGATGAATTTGACCTACTTGTCCTTGGCTGCACCATGGCTCTCAACTAGGTTGGGTTTTTTTGCCTTCCATATCTCTGCTCTTAATAAATTTCCTCTGAGCTAATCTCCTTTCAGTTTGGTGCCCTGGAAAATATGTGTGGAGTATTTAAAGAAGCAGGTGGAGACAGTGTGGAATTTGGCTGGATTGAATTGTTAGGGGCTCCCTCCTTTTCATTCATTCAGAAGGTCTCTAACTAGCTGGTTGGATTGTTTGTCACTGTGTCTTGCTACTCAGAAAATAAGCTGCTAAGGCTGGCTCTTAAGCATTTTGCAGAAGATGTCAGGCAGCCTCCTGGCTATGTTGGCTGATTCTTGAAGCTTTCAATATGCCTTAAAAGAATCAAGCTTCCATTCTAGCAAGTCCATTTAAAAGCACACAGGGTAAAATAGGCAGCTTTATTATAAAGAGGTCCTTTTGGTATAGCTTGAAAATTATGAACGTTTAAAGCAGAATTTTCTGGCTCAATCTAAAGCTGATGGGAACAAAGGTTAGAATTCTAGCTGCATAAATTATAAGTTATTATTTTCATATCTTACATCAACCACTGTCTCCCTTCCCCCACGGTTTCCCTTGCTCGTACCCCTGGTGGTGGGTGGATGTGTGGGTGGTTATGTGTCGATAATTGCAATCAGTTCCCATTCCTCCCCTCCTCTCCCCACCCTCCCCCTGCCCTCCTGGTATCGCTACTTCCATTTCTGTTCCTCAATTCTATGGGTCATGAGCTCTTATCTCATCTGTACCTGTGCACATGTTCCAGTCTGGGGGTGAGGAAGATATGAAAATAATAATAATTTATCAAGGGGTCACAAGGGTGTAAGGAGGGGAGGGAAGGATAAAAAGAGGAGCTGATACCAAGAGCTCAAAGAGAAAGTAAATGTTTAGAAAATATTGATGGTAACATATTACAAACATGCTTGATGCAATCAATGTATCGATTGGTATAAAAGCCCCCAATAAAATGATCTTTTCATAAATATTTTTTGGATATAAAGGAAAGGTTTATATACAAGAGGAATGGAACATTGAGAAAGCATCCCAACCCATTCCAGTCCAAGGTCATAAGTCAGATATTAGCCCATATGTCCAATACCAATCTATAAAGTCTCCTAACTCACGAAGCACATGCAATGACACCAGGACAATAACAGGCCAGTGGATGCAAAGTCTGCAAATCCAGCGACAGGAGAAGCTACCGGCGCTGGCAGGAGTGTCCCCATGGGTCCTCATTTCCAGGGTTCAGGCTCCATCAGCTGTATCCATTGGCAGTAGAAACATCTCAGCCCTGGCAGGGGTCTCCCTGGCTACTTCAGCCCCAGAGGTCTGGTTCCATCAGTACAACCCATGTGGCTTCTTCTCCGACTCCTCCAGGTTCTAGGACTCAGGGTCGATCAGCATGCCACCCTCTCGTCTTCTTTTCATAAATGTTTTAAAGAATGAACTCTACATGCAGAAAAACTGAGTCTTTTACAGCCTGACTGAGCCCAAAATATTGGGAAGGACATCGTCTCCAGAACTCTTACTAAATAAGCACAAGCACCTGCCTTTAAGTCGATTATGATACATAACCCTCTCCACTGTGCAGAACTGCCCCACAGAGTTTCTAGGGCTATAATCTTTTTTTAAGGTGGGGCGAGGGTGGGGGGACTATAAACAATAAAATCCAAATCCAAAGAGACAATGAATTAGAGTTTAAATTAGGAACATTTAATTTTGCAGAAGGCTATGGATGACAGCGAAAAATCCCAAATCCAATTGCAGGGTCCCAGCCTCAAGTGATAAGGCTTCCAATGAACCCTCTCAGACTTTGGGCCAGGGGTGAGGTTGGCCTGGCTATCAGACTGAGTGCATTAGTGGGTGGATCGCTGCCATGGCAGTTAGGTTAAAATGGGACACCTTGTCATTTGATTTCCTTTTTGATCCGAAAGTGATGGCTTGTTGCAGCTTTTAGCATGTTTTGCTTTCTTTTCTATTGAGATTTTACCCTGTCACTGTTGTTGTGTGTTTGTTTTGTGTTTTATTTTGTATGCTTTCCTATATATGAAATCCAGAATAGGTAAATCTATTGAGACAGTAATTGGATGAATAGCTTCTAGGATGGTAGTGGGGGTGGGGGCGTGGGAGTGGGGATGGAGAGCTAGCAACAATAAGTACAAGGAAGGAGAAATGTCCTAAAGTTTATTGTGGTGAGGATTACACAACTCTTTTTAATATGGTTGGACTCCTAACCTGTATGATATGTGGATTGCACGAGAATAAAGCTGTTTAAAAACAGGGCTGCAATCTATAGGGAAGTAGACGGCTATGTCTTTCTCCTAGAACCACTGACTTCTCAGATTGCTGCTGAGCACTTTAACCACTGAACCACCAAGGTTCAAGATTATACAGTTCTGTTCAAATACACAGAATGGCGCCACACCAAAAAGAAGGGTTGTGGGACCAGTTTGCCTCAGATGTAGACCAGTAGAGAACTTTAAACAAGAATAAAAGTGCATAATAGCTTGGGGCCATTTGAATTCCCTTCTGCTCCAGTTCACATGTTAGTCTTGGGGAATGATACCTTTCTGCTTTTGACAGGTAGAGTTGAAATAAGCCAGGGTAGTACCGTGTTTTTTTTTGTGGTTGTCAGGTGCTGTCCAGTTTGAATCCAACCTGGTGTGTTCACAGGTGAGAGTAGAACACCCTGCCCCGTCGGTTTTCTAGGCCGGAATACGGACGAAGAACCCCTGAAGGTACTGTGGTCAAGCGCCCAGCTGCTACCAGAAGATCAGTGTGCCTCCAGCCGGGCTGTGGACGGAGGATGTGGTGGGAAGACAGGCTGCTGCCCTGGAAATTTGCAGGTTTAGCAATCCAGCCGGCAATTCTAGCACCCTAGGGTCACTATGAATCAGAATCTATGTGGCAGCAGTGGGTTTTTTTTTTAATGCTACTTGTTTTTCTGGGGGGCGGTGTGTGTGTGCGTGTGTGTGTGAGAGAGAGAGAGAGAGAGAGAGAATCTCTGTGGATGGAGCCAATTTAGGAAAACCCATTATTTTCTTTTGGAGGGGGGAACATTACTGCCCTCTGGTGGGAGGGGGAGCCCCAGCCTTGCTCCTGGAGAGCTACTGCTGGATTTGAACCGCCAAGCCAGTGGGCCGCAGTCCTGCACTCAACCACTACGCCACCGGGGCTCAGCCCCAGACCCATGATTTTCAACACCACTTTTATCGAGGCAAAGCCATCTCTCAGAGTCTTATTAGTGCTAGCCATATTCTTGGGATCCTGCCCACCCCCAGACCTCACCCCAGTAAATCTAGAATCCAGAACAGACTGCTGTGATTATTTTCCTTTGTGGATTGTATTCAAGTGGTCAGGGAATCGCCGTAATCGAGCCCTACCATGACAGCCGGAACTAATGAGTTCAGGTGGCAAATGACCTTCCTCTGGCACCCGCTTAGTTAATAAGGTCCATTCTAAGCATAAGAGTTACCAAGTCCCAGTCGAATTGCTGACTCCCTGAAAAAAAAAAAAAAACAAAGGACTCAGAGCTGCAGAGTGTGGCGAAAAGGCCCGTCCGGTGGTGGTTTCTGCTTCCACGAGCCTTCACCATGCAGCCATGTTAGAACTGCTGACAGCATGTTGGACTCCCACTGACATTTATAAGAAAGTCAGTTGAGAAAATCAGATCTTGGGAAATGGATGTCAGTGTAATAGCTCTCTGAGGCACTTCTTTAGAACCAACCTTTTGACATTGGATTTTTTTATAGACCTTCAAACTGAGTCAGCCCAGTCAGTTATGGCCAATGAAGCAACCCCAATGTTAAAGACGTGGTTGGACTATAATGATAACAAGAACAGAAAAAATTATAGGTTGAGGCCCTGCTAGAAATGGAATCTTCCTCTTAGAAAACAAAGAAAGCATGTTTGTTGCATAGCAACCGAGTCTCTTGACCTGCTCAGTTGACCTAGTTTCTAGTCAGCGTTTGGTGACCCAGGTGTCCTGTTATAGACAAGTGAGACTTTAGGCCCCATCCTTTTAAGGTGCCCAACAGTCTTTATAGGTCACATGAGAAGTATCTGCTTTGGAAACCCCACTAACTTTGCCTTAATACACCTAAAGTACAGTAAAGAAGCTGAACCCTGGAACCTAAGGCTGAAACACTCAAGAGCGAGAAGAGGCAGAGCTCTTGCTTTGAGAGTGCCCCATGAAGGACAACTCAAAATGACCATATGTTTGCTGCTTCGGTTTGCCTTTGTGAATGAGAGTTCTCAAATGTTTTGCCCTATCTCCAACCCTCATTGTTCACATAAGAAGTGTCCAATCACTTTTTAAAATTTGTTTAAGTCAGCAATACTTGTACTTTTGTCTAAAAAAACTATCCTATACGTGTATATTTTCCTTTTCTCAACAGTATCTTAAATTCTATATTATTGGGCAAATTATTGACACCATCAATAGAACTCCCATCTGTGCCCCTGGGATGATTTATAATATTCCCCAATAAAATTATGGGGATGTCTCTAATGTGAAGTAGGGACATAGATAAGCCATAACTATATTAGTGGATTTTTAAACTTCCACTAAATTGTAGCATTAATTTAAGAACAATCAATTTCTATGACCTGGCCCTCCTCCTTACTTGCCCTCATGAAGAAATCCCTGAAGATAGAATTATTATTGCAAAGTGCGGTGAGAAATCAGATTATATCCAGCTGCCAGAAAGAAAATATCTGGAGTTTTCAAGGCTTATCCTAATACAAGCAACCATTTAGAGAAGGTGTTAGTGTTTGCTGAAGACAAAGTGGGTGCATAAGCAAATGTGGTGAAGAAAGCCGACTATCAAAAGATATATAGCACCTGGGGTCTTAAAGACTTGAAGATAAAAAAGTGGCCATCTAGCTGAGAATCAACAAAGTCCACATAGAAGAAGTACACCAGCCTGTGTGATCATGAAGTATCGATGAGATCAGGTATCAGACATCAAAGAACAAAAAATCATAACATTGTGAATGAGGGGGAGTGGGGAGTGGAGACCCAAAGCTCATCTGTTGGCAACTAGACATCCCCTTACAGAAGGGTCTTGGGAAGGAGATGAGGCAGTCAGAGTGCACCAATGAAACATACAACTTTCCTCTAGTTCTTTAATGTTTCCGTCCCCACCCCCATCCCTGAGCCACTATCATGGTCCCAATTCTACCTTATAAATCTGACTGGACCAGAGGATGTACACCGGGTACAGATCAGAGCCGGAAACAGGAAACCTAGGACAGATTAACCCTTTCGAACCAATAATGAGAATAGAGATACCAGGAAGGGAAGGGGAAAGTGGGAGGGAAAAGAGGAACTGATCAGAATGATCTACATATAACTCCCTCCCTGGGGGATGGACAACAGAAGAGTGGATGAAGGAAGACATTGGACAGTGTGAGACATGAAATAATAATAATTTATAAATAATCAAGGGTTCTGTGAAGGAGAAAGGGTGGAGGAAGGAGGAGAAAAATTAGGAGCTGATACCAAGGGCTCAAATAGAAAGAAAGTGTTTTGAAAATGATTATGGCAACGAATGTACAAATGTGTTTGACACAATGGATGGATGGATGGATGGATGGATGGATGGATGGATGGATGGTGATAAGAGTTGTACGAGCTCCCAATAAAATAAATTTTTTAAAAAGGTGTTAGCTAAGTCCACAAAGTAGAAGCACACTGGCCTGTGTGATCCAAGGATTTAATGTGATGAATTCAAGACTGGAGGAAGACTGTATTAGAGCTTAAATTCTGAGCCCCCAGTTTGCAGGAGGATCTGGATGTTAGTGAGAACCTAAAATCCATTTGCAGGGTCCCTGCATGGATTATGCCTCTGATTAATCTCCTCTGGCCATTGACTAGGGATAATGAAGAGCCTTCCTATGAGACAGAATACCTTGGAAGGTAAATTAATGCAGATGAAGCCAGGTAAAAATGTGACACCTTGGGCTGAGCCCTGGAGACGTAGTGGTTGTGCGCGGGACTGCAGCCCACTGGGATGGAGGTTCAGTTCCAGCTCCACAGGAGCAAAGGCTGGGCCTCTTACTCCCACCATCAGAGGGCAGTGATGCCCCCCTAAAATTTTTTTTTAAAAATGTGACACCTTATACTTCATTCTCCTTTTTGGCCCAATTAAACTTGTTCTAGTTTTTAACATTTTCTGCTATCTTTTCCAATGAGGTTTTTCTCTGTTTCAGTTTGTTATTGTTGTTGGGTTGCCAGGGAGTGAGATGGGGCAGAGAGGGGTTTGTATGTTTTTTTTAATATATATATATGTGTGTGTATATATATATATATATATATATATATATATATATGAAATCCAAGGTAGCTTTATCTATTGAGACAGTAACTAGATGAATAGTTTCCTGGGAGTATGGCAGACGAGATTGGGTTGGGGGAGGGATGGGGAACTAATAATAAAGAGTACAAGAAAGAAGAAAATGTCCTAAAATGGATTGTGGTCATGATTGTCCAACTCTTCTTCATTTGATTAAACCATTGCATTCTATGATGTGTGAATGATATGTCAATGAAACTCTCCCTGGGAGGTGCACATAGTTAGTGTGCTTGGCTGCTGAGAGAAACATTGGAGGTTCAAGTTCACTGGGAGCTGCCTAAGCAGAAAAGCCTGGTGACCAACAACCAACACACCGGGCATTGAAGGGCCAGTGGAGCCCAGTTTCACTGTTACACACACAGCACTGCCATGAGTCAGGGTCAACTGGATAACAACTGACTTTGTTTTGTTTAGGCTTCTTTTTTCGATACACACATACATCAATTGTATGCAGGTCACATTTGATCACTTATTGCCATCATCACTCTCAAAACATCCCCTCTCCATCCAGGGCCCCAGTATCAGCTCCCCATATTTCCCTTCCTTCCCCCCTCCCCCATGAACCCTTAGTAATTTACAAATTGGTATTATTTTCATACTGCGCACAGTCCAATGTACCAAGCACTTAGAGTGGTGGTGGGGAAGGAGTAAAATCACATCACATCACAGCCAATTATATAAAACAAAATAGCTGATATTTCTGTCCTGAGTGACCCATTGGCTGGCCCTATTCTCTGAGTCTCTCTCTGTGCCCATGTTTCTGCTTATACCTGGAAATCCGCCCCCCTCCCCTTTTTTTTCTCAAGATCTTGGTCCCTGTTCTCATCGTCCCCACTTGCTATCTCTCTTATATTGAATTAGAGAAATTTGGAAACTAGCAGGGGTTTTAGAGTTAAATTTATCCAACTCTCTGATTTAACAGATGAGGAAACAGAAGTCCCGTGAGGCTGGCCAATTTGCCCGAGGTATCTCAGTGAGGCCATGGCAGCGCTGGGCCTAAAAATGAGGTTTTGCCTCCTAATCTAGGAGTCTCTCACAAAAGTGTGCTGTCGCCATGGTTCTGCAGCCAGCAAGTCAGGCAGATTTGAAGTGCTTATGGATGGCTGAATGCACAGCGAAAAAACAATAGCTCTCTCACTGAAAAGAAAACCTGGCTGGTAATTGAAACCCCTGAGCCACAAAGCCGAGAAAGAAGCAAAAGGCTGGTAGAGCTGCTGCCCTGCTAGGGGAGGGTGCAGAGAGCCTGAGAGTGGGTGGACGGAGACATGGGTGGGGCGCTGGCTCCACTGTGTCCCAGAGGGATGATGTGGGAAGTCCTTTGGTTGCATGACACCGTTGTAGGCACCCTGTGGATTTGACATCACCAGAGTCTATAAATGGCTTTGCATGAAAGGGGTTGATGGGGGTGGGGGGGCATAAAAAGGAATTACAGGTCTCCCACAGCCCACAAAAACATGCTCCACCTAAAAAGAAGCCCGTAATTTGGCTGCATCCAGCTGGGTTAAAGAAAATTGGAGCCAGGATTGCATTGTCCTGAGAGGTGGCCTGGCATTAGCAAGAATGAAAGCAATGCAGAATGACTCACTCAGCTTTTCTCCATAGGGAAAGTTCTCATGGTTACACAGTAAGACCTTGACGGCAGCCAGGTAAAGCCTACTAGCTGTAGGAAAATCACTCCCGAGCTATTATTTATAATTTCATAGTATCTCACATTTGCAAATTGCCTGCCAATGAGTGGAGGCAGTTCTCCCCTCCCCTCCACAGTGCTGAGAGGGAAGGTGAAGGTTTTAACCCTTCTTTTTCTAAAGAAACAAAGAAATGGAGGCCAATATTCTGCCTCAACCAGAACATTACGTGAACGGTGATATAGCTATGCTGACTGTGGTCTGTGCTCTGTGACTCAGCCTACTTTTGTTGTTGTTGGCTACTGTGAAGTCTGCTCCGACTCCTGACCACCCCCCATAGAACAGACAAGACGATGCCTGGCTTGATGCCATTGTCATGACAGTTGGCACGGTCGAGTCCCTTCCTGCATCCACCACGTATTCCAACGTCCCAGCTTGCCTGGGATGGAGAGCTTTCCCAGGATATGACTTTCAGTGCTGAACCTGGGACAGACCCAGCAAACAAGGGGGTGGGTCATGCCCCACCTGTGAATGATGTTGCCTGTGTTCATTCTTTGGCCATGTCTGTCTGCAGATGTTACACATATATGACTCTGTTTCCTGGTCCTAGTATGTCATATTTGCTATTGTTCAGAAGGCAGATCTGAAACTGAGGTTTTTGTTGCAGTTCTTGTTAGAATTCCTTACAATTGTTTTTACTAGTTGATTGTTGTTGTTGTTGTTGTTACTTCGTTTTAGGGAATCCAAATGCCTATCATTGTCCCAGGAATGTCTCTGGTATTATGTGGGGAGGGGGGGAGGGATGAGAGAAAAGATGGCTTAAGGCAAAACCAAATAAAGAACCATAATTTTATTTTTATATTAAGTAATCTAACTGGGATACTCCTCTCTGTGTCCCTTGAATAGCTTGGCTAAAGGTCACTTTTATAGCTGGGTTCTTGTCTTTAACAAGAGGACATTTAAACTAAAAAAATGCAGGTGGCTACAGGAATAGAGATAAAGGAACAATTTACCTCTGGCTAAAAAACAAAACAAAAAACCCTTTAAGTCAAAAGTGGTTCCAATTGGAATCACAGGCTATTTTATCACCAGGCAGGAGGATAAGAAAGGGCCATACATGCCAACATTGTTATTAATGGATGTCATAAATCGGTTAAACCTTTCATTAGCATTACAGGATTAAAAACCCAGAAGGGTCTGAGTCAGGCACTGAGAATACCATCAGGGCTAGGTGGTGTGAAGCTCCATGAGACAGACCATTAGGAAAGCATTCTGGGAATGGTAGTGATAACTACAGATTAGACTTTATCTAAAAAGGTTCCGTTATTAATACATTCCATTGTTCCCTGGTGTGAGCTAGTATGACCTATTTCCAGAAGGCCGAGAAGCATGGCAAGTAGATGGAGAGAACCACACACATGCAGAACTGACTGGGGGCGGCCCAGACAAGCAGCCGCCTCCGATGTCAACTGGTAAAATATCAATTGGCCTTAGTCCAAAGAAATAGGCCTTGTTTTCTGGTGAAAATAAAACAACACTGCTCCACTTGCACTCAATCAATATGAAGGGCACTACATTCTTCCTTTGCCTGGGATGCTCTGATCTCTTGGTCTGTCCTATAGAAAGCCCTAGAATATGTCTTCTGCTGCCAAGTACACACTGGTCTAAAAACTGTATCTCTGAATACCAGGTTTTTTTCTGGTGAAACCCTTATACTCTTAAGTATGTGAGCACAAATGGCGGGGATGAAACATGATATAAGAGCTACTGCAGTGTATCCTATGTCTAGGACTGACTCCAGGTCACTTGGCAGCATCTTTTGACATCCCCACCTACTTAATCAGGAGCAGTTGTGTGTAGACATCCATTAACCTGGGGAGGAAAAGTGAATCAAACCTCTTAATGACCTGCCAAAGTCTGTCAAGGTGACACATCTTGAGGCTTTCTAAGTCAGGACCCAGGGCCCAGGCCACCAGCCCCCAGTTCTCTTCTGTCCTCCTGGTGAGCTCCCCTTTGGGGATACTTCCTCTTCAGGAGGTTTCTTTATCCCTACCTCAGCATATTCAAATATTCTTGTCTGAGATCTGGCTTTGGAAAACCTCATTCTCCTAGAATGTACTTTGATAAGCATATTGTCCAAGCAGTAAACTCCTTGGGGTGTAACTGCCCTGGGGTTGGCAGCAAGAGTGTAAACATGTCAGATCCAAGCGATGGGTCCATTGTGGCAGGGATCTGAACCAGCAAGGGCTTTGCTGCAGAGTAGACAAGAGTCTTTGAATTGTGCAGGCCTCAGCTTTCAACAGCTGTGATTGGTCTGCCTCTGAACTCATGATGATGACCAGAATGATGATGTACTCTGTCTGATTGGTCCACTTGGGTCTGTCTATCTTTAGTAGAGCTAAGAAGGGATGAGTAATGGTGATTGACAGTCTCACCAGAGCCCTGAGGGCATAAAGAAAAAGAACTTCTGGAGACTTCTGGAAAGGTGACTAAGTAACATGTACTGGAGGGACTCCACAGAAATCAGCTCAGGAGGGTCAAGGGGAAAATTCCACACTCCTGGGTCACAGGAGGAACATCATAAAGATTAGTAGGCACAGCTCAACTAGGTTGTGAAGAGCTGGGGGCTTTGGGCATACCACAGTGGAGGCCAGCAATGGCCTAACCTTCACCCCGGTACTGTCTCGGCCAGAGCTGGGATCATTTGGAGTTGGTGCAAGGGCTTTATCGCAACACAGCCACAGCTTGCCACTGATTTGGGACAGGGTTTAAACTCCTCCAGCCCCATGGTCAGAGATCAGGGATCAACTATATTGTTACTTTTGTTTCCCCCTCTTCTCTCTGTCCCCCCACAGTTTCAGCGAGCTCAGTTTTTTCTTTTTCTTTCTCCCTTCCCTTTTCTCTCACATGCCACTGCTGGCCTCCAAACCACTCCCCTTAGCCTAAGAGAATTTGCTGGGAGAGCTCCACCCTCTGCAGCATAATCCAAGGCTGGGGAAAGCCCACCCACCCTCCACCAGGGTATACCCCTCCCATCTTCTTTGGGGAAAATCCTGCCTGCGTGGTTGAGGGTGCTCCTACCAATCCTCTGTGGTCCCATGTGACATAGGAAACTTCTTCCCACTTGCCACAGTGCCTCACACCACCTAAGGCAGTTTGGCCGACACTCGCCAGTGCGCCACGTTGCTGCGGAAACCTCTGTCTAAGCTCTGCCATGATCTACCCCTGACCAAGGCAATTCTGCCCACCATTCACTGTATCTACACCAAAGCAAGCAACCCTGCAGCCTTCTGTGGCATTTCTGTGGCAGCGGGCAACCCTGCACACCCTGTGGTACCCCAAGCTGTTGTGGGCCACACCATCATGCCTTCTTGTGAGATCATCCAGTACAGCACCATCCTTACTGGTCCACAACTCTCCAACCAGCCTCTCCTGAGAGGATCATCCAACTTGCCCTCCAAATAACAGAATACTAGTTGACTAGAGAAAGAGAGAAGTCACAGGAGGATAAAGCAGTAGGGCAATTCAATAGAGCCATTAGATTCAGGCAGCTCGAAGAAGCATTCTTACGAGTCTCCCAGAAAGAGGCAGAGCTCTTTGACGCCTGGAAAATGGCTCCTCTCTCTAAAACAGTGCAATACACACAGCAACCAGCCTTAAGAATTTCAAAAAACAGGAGAAACAAATGGCAGTAGCAGATGTCCTACCCTAACGATGTGCCTAGAAGAAGCAGATATTGATCTGCCACAGAAAGAAATCTTCACAATGCTGCTTGGAGTCATACAGGATATGAAGGAAACAATACAAAAAAGGGATAAAATGATAGCGGAGATAAAGGCCATACACCAAAGGGAAATACAACAGTTTAGGGATGAGATAACAGAAACCAGTAGCAAGACTCACAGACTTCACCAACTGACTGGAAGAGGCAGAGAACTGCACCAGTGATTTAGAGGACAGTCAAGCACACTTTAGCAAACATGAACAAAATAAGATGATCAGAGAAGCTGAAGAAAATCTAAGAGTTATGCCTGATGCTATGAAAAGGAATAACATCAGAATAATTGGATCACTGGAGGGAGACACAACAAAAAAGTCATCTGAAACAATAATGAGAGAATTCTTGGAGGAAAATTTCCCCCGCTAAATAGATGAAAATCAGGCAACTCTTCTGGAGACTGACAGAACACTTGCTAGACTGAATCCCAAAAAGAAGTCGCCAAGGCACATAATAGTTAAACTATCCAATTTTGAGAAAAAGGAGAAAATCATGAGAGCCACTAGGGAAAAACAAGCAATCACATGTAAAGTTTCCCAAATAAGAATATGCTCAGACTTATCAGTGGGCACTATGAAGAAGAAGGTTAATAGATCAAATCAGTTTCCCATGCAATAATTCATACATATTTTGTTTCAAGTAATGAATTACAATCCCCACCCATTTCTTCCTGTGTCTCCTGTTTCCACTCCTCCTTCTTTTTATACCTCCCTGCCTTCTGAACACACAGTCCTTAGTCAGATGCTGTCCTCTGGGTCTCAAATAGTTGCTTCTTCGAAGAATAAAATCCCTTCCTGCTGCTATTGTTCACTCTCTATTCACTATTGTTTCACTGAAAATTGGAGTGGTGGAGGCTGGGTGAATTCAGGGCCAGATCTGAAAGGTGGCTGAAGACTATAGTCTTGGAGTTTTATTCATTTCTAGTCAACCAGTCAGCCTGATCTTTTTCTATGACAAGTCTGGTTCCACATTTTTCCCCCAATCTATTCAGGATCTTCTAACGTGATCTTTTTAGAGTAGTCAGTAGTGGTAGTCAGACAGTGTGGTAGTTACACAATCTGGTGTCAGTTTGAGACTTCAGAATGAAGGAGTGAAGTTTGGCCTGTCAATCAGGTCACAGGTTGATGAACTCATTTGGAGGCACTAAAGAGATAAATAGCTCACAGGAGGTGGGACCCATGCTCACTCCCTGGTAGACATTGCAGATGACAAGACACATGAAACTACACTAGTCCCCTGAGCTGGAGGAGCCACAGAGACCCCTGCCAGAGCTGAGATGCTTCTACCATCACTGGATCCACTAGACTTTCCACCCACTGACTTTTGATCTTCCTGCATTTGATGTCATTGCATGTGTTTTGTGTGTCTGAACAAAGTGGAATTTATAGACTGACATATGGGCTAATATTGGCCTTATGAACTTGATCTGGACTAGGCTGGGATGTTTTCTCATTATTCAATTGCTCTTGTATATACAAGAACACATACACACCCATAAGTGTCTATGAATTTGTTTCTCTAGTCCAACCAGACTAATGCAGACAACTTCTAGTTCTTTTGGTTTCCGGTCATGGAGGCCGAGATTCACATAGTCCACTACTCTATTTTACTAATTGCTTCCATGCATCTCTGATTTGCGTCCCTCTTTGCACAAAGTCAACGTTCAGAGGATCCTCATTTAGTGCAGGAACATTGCACCCTTAAACTGTCAGTAAGAGCACAGCATAGGTCTTCTTTAAAACACGGTTGAGTTGGAAACAATATGATGGATTGAAACAAAAAGAAAATTGAATATCTCTATGCATGTCAGAATGGAAAAGAAGGAGAAAATAGGTAAAGAAAGTGGCATGGTTTCCTCTAGCTTTAAAAGGCATGTTTTTCCAGGAGAGGGGGGGGTGGGGACAGTGATGGGAAATACAATCTATTTTACTAATTCTTACAAAACTCCAGACTGGAAAAAGGCCAATATGAGATTCCTTCTCTCTTTCTTCCTCTCTTTTTTCTCAATTCATTTGAATAATTCAGGTACTGAGATTTGGCACAGGCAAAGAAACGGATTAAGTCAAGGTGGTTCCCAAGGAGTGTCCTTGGTTGCTATGGTTATGTCGAGCACCTGACATTTTGTCGTTGTTGTCAAACGGAACACAGAGAGGAGAGTCATGGCTGCCGCCAGGGTCATTAAAGCAATCTGGGTCTTCTCACACAGGCGCCATCGTTCTCCACAGGATTTTCAGAGAATGGGGAGAGTTCAAGAATTGCACGTGCTCTATCCTAGCTGTGCAGTTGGGTGAGTGAAATTCTCCCAGGCAACGTGCAGCTGCTCAGCCACATTTGCGGCAGTTGTTTGTCATCTGGTGTATTCTGACCCAGTGACTCTCTACCCTGAGTACCAGGTTCAGCAACATAATAAAGTTAGTAAAATTCCATTTTCATCCTCCCAGTGCCCAAGGTCCTCTGCTTTCAGCTATGCTTCTTTGCCTGCAAGGGAGGAAAGAGTGTGATCTTGGTCCTTTCTATGCTAGTGTTACCAGGCTGCAGTCTCAGCCAAAGGAGGCTCACATTGTAAATTGAACTCGACATGAGAAAGAAAAGACCTTGTCTCTTTAAAACGGAATTGTAGTAAAAGGATGCAGAGGGGGAGCTGTGCACGTTAGGGTGCAGAGGGAACGTTTCCCAAACCTTCCAAACTCAAACCTCGTCAATTCACATGAGAAGTTGGCCTGAGTCTCATTTTCACCAAAACGAAAATTTTTTTTCATTTATTCATTTTTAACTTTTTATGGTGAGGTGTGTGAACATTTACAGAACAAGGAAAATCTTTTTCATTGAAAGAGAGAAACTTGACATTTTGGGGTCTGCGGACTCTGGAGAAAGTGGCCCTGCCTGTGTAGTTGGACCTCCTACAAATGCTCTCCATTTCCAGAGGGAAAATTTAGGCCACGAGCGACCGGCCCTGCTCCTCAGAAAAGAAGTTTCTGGTCCATGTGGAGTCTGGGCAGAAGGGACCAGAGGCCACCTTGCAGGCACAGGTGACTCATCCGCACCCAGTCCCTCTTCTTTCTCCGATCTTGCCACCGCACCAGTCTCACTTCACCGCTGCTCCCTCCCCAAAGTGCAGAGAAGCAGAGTCCAGACTTGTCAAAACCTCTCATTGCTCCCCCACCCCCATCCACCCGAGGACCCCCACCACCCCCCTTCATCTCATGGGCTCAGTGGCTCAATCTGCGGCTCTTAGTCCTCCGGCTGTTGAGTTTCCCCTGTTGCAAACTTCAGGACTAAAGCCTCCAGATGCAGTCAGCAACTTTGATGAGGGCAGGGGAGTGAGGGGGCTAAGTTTGTAAGAAAATGACATAATTCTACTTCCCCATCCTCCCTCCTCCAGAATGATCTGTTGCATCCATATTTGCTTTATTTATCCTCACCCCCATCTCTCTCACTCTGTGTCTCTTTTTTCCTGCTGAGGTATTTTAAAGAAAAGCCCAGACATGGTATTATTACACCTCTGAGTCGCTATAAAATTATGGACTTTTTCTTTTTCTATTTTTTAAAACATAACCACAATGCCATTCCCATACCTCACAAATGAACAATAGTATTTATGGTGTAAATGAATGCGCAGGCAGTAATAAATGTTACCTTGACATCTTTTTTACAGTAGGGTGTTTGGGGCAGGACCGAAGCCCCAAGCGAGGACTCCACATGATATCTGGTTATCATGGAAGCATTTAAATTTAATCTCCCCATTCCTGAAGAGTTTTCAGCCTGAGTTGATTTTTTTCTTCTCCCCAGGGGATTTTTTTGTTTCTTTTTCTGATTGGGTCAGCATATTATATTCTTGCTTATCAAAATACTCATAGCTTAAGAAGTAAATATTCATGATGTGTGTGTAGTGGGGAGGGGGATGCACGAATCCATACTGTATGACTTCAACCACCTAAAGCTGTATGCTCAGTCATTTATATATATGCATAGGGTATAGAAAGACATGTCAAACTGTATGAGATCATCGAAATGAGTCTGGATGCCTTTTGTGTTCTTTGCTTTTTGCTCCTTTTCAGTTGTTTATAATGCACCAAAAGCTTAAAGTTAAAAAAAAAAAAGCGATTTTTAAAACTTGCATGGAGTCCCCATTGCCTGTGAATAAAGTTAGCTTGCTGACACCTTGAAAAAAAAAAGAGCCATCTAACCCCTAGGCCCTCCAGTGTCTGATTATAATGCGTAGGGTTGACTGGGCGTCGTCAATGTTTTCTTTTCTTTTTAGTGCATGTGATGAGACCAGGTGGGTGGGTGATGGGGTGGGGAGCTGGTGTTAAAATATTGACATCTCAGGAGGCACTTGGCCCTGAATTCTGCAGCACGCCAGAGACAAAAACAATCATTACAGCTTGCACGAACTGGATGCTTCATATGTCCCAGGCATTGTTTTTAAGTGCTTCACATGCAATTATCCATTTTAAGAAGAATTTCATCGGGAGAACTTTAGGTGCTGGTGAGACAGGAAGTCAGTCCAGGCTTTTTTGTTTGGGGCAGAGTGGGAATTGTACTCGGTCACAGAACTTGGGACAGCATCCTGGGGTGGGGCGCGGGGGCATTGGTGGATGCAAAATAAACTTTGGTTAAATTTCCTCTTCTGCAATGTCTTTGCTGTCAGGAGGTCTCAGGAGGGGAGCGTAGTGCTGGTGGACGTTTAACAATTTTCCCTGAACAGGTCAATGTCTTTCTCTCCCCAATCCCAACCCTAGTCTTAAGTCATATGTGCATAGTCCCCAGATGTCACATCCCTGGTGGCAGGCTCCATGATTCATCGCTGTGGTGGCGGCAGAGGCTGGCTGGAAGGACTTTCCCTGGGGAAACCTTTCTCAATTCCCCCAGTGAGTAAGTAGGTTCATTATTCAGCAGCTACCCCTGAAACGGGGTCACAGGTCACATCGCAAAGCTTGGAGGGCCACAAATTGCTAAACACTGCTTCTCTACTGTACTTAGATGACGACACACCAGGCATATCACCTCAGGGTGTGTCTTCGAATGAAATGAACAAGAGATGCTGAGATGGGACATAAAACCAGCCAGCAGAGAGGCCTGCTCTGAGTCAAATGTTCTTCTATCTGGTGTCTGTTGAAGACCCGAGGACTTGATGTGCCTTCCAGGCAATGACCTCTGACTTAATTATCTGGCTCTACTGTAACAGAAATACCACAAGTAGGTGACTATAACCAACAGAAACAGTGTTGGAGGCTGCAGGTCTGCATTCAAGGGGCCTGGGTGCCGGTTCTAGGGGAATATTTTCTTTCTGCATCAGCTTGGTTTCAGCCTCCGTTTGCTGGATCCTTAGCGATCTTCCCCTCAGTGCCTTTCTGAGGTCTCAATAACCTCACACAGAAAAGCCCTGTTCCCAGATGGGCTGCATCCATAGGAATAGAAGTTTCAGATTTGCCACACATATTTGGAGGACACACAATTCGATCCAAGGCACGCCGTGAACTCAGGGTATTCCCCACAGAGCCGCCATGGGGGTGAGCAATCCTGCATCTATCCTGGACATCCTACTCTGATGGGCGAAGTCTAACAGAGGTGAGTCTTGTGATGTGACAGGTGAGAGACGACAGAGGAAAATGACTTCTCTCAGAGAGCCCTTGGTCATTTTGATGCCCCAGACAAAATATTTGCATTCAAACATCCACCCTTAGTGGAGTCCTGGTTACTCTCTCCTTGTGGACCTTTGAGAAATAAATGTTTCCTCAGATGAAATAGATGGGCCCTAAATGCCAGCTTCTTGTTTTCTGCCCCAAAGCACAAATCTATATAAAGGTACACAACAAAAATAAATAGGAATTTAAATCAAATGAGCGTGCACACCTAATAATCCCCTTCAGTGATGAAAAGTGTCTAATAATAGTTTAGTTTATGGAAACCCCCGAGACCAGGTTCTAAACAGTCTCAGCTAGGAAACGCAAGTCTCTTTTTTTTTTTTTTTTTGGAAATTTTCAATGATAGGTTTTCAAAGCAGCTGATAAAACAGTTAATTATAGTGAGGTGTTTGCTTTCTCTGTAACATACACTTTTTCCTAGTCTATGATTGGAACTTCTTACCATGTTCCCTGAGCCAGGTGAGCCATTTTATTTTCCTTGAGGGGAGTCCCCCCCCCTAAATTACCACATAGGAAGAACTCCAGGTCAAAATGTAAAACTTACCAGCATGAGAACATTCAAGTGGTTCTCACCAAAGTCGGAGAGGAAAGTAACATGTTTTCTCCATAGATCCAGATGAGAATCCTCTTTGCTGGCGGAGCAGTGAGCCTGAGGAGCTCTTTGGTGGTCAAGTACGAAAATCTCCTCTTTGCTCAGGTGACTTTAAGGACATGAGCAGCTAAAGGGCTGAGAACACTCTTTGGGGGTGGTGTGGGGTGTTGTTGGATCCTTGGGGTCACTTCCCTGGCCTTTTTCCTCCCCAGTGCAATTTTCAATTTTCTTAAAATTTCTTTGTTATAAGCCCCCATGGTCCTTCTGTATCCTTCAAGAAAAACTATTTAGATTGCCCCTTTGAAATAATTCAAAACGGTTGCCACACCCCCTGAGTTGACCTTCTGCCTTGAATCTATGTAGAGGTACACAACAACAATAAATAGATCAAATGAGGTTGCACACCTAATAATCCCCTTCAGTGATGGAAAATGTCTAATGATAGTTTAGCTTTATGGAAACCTCTGTGACCAGGTTCTAGACAGTCTCAGATAAGAAGCTCAAGTCTTTTTTGGGAAATTTTCAATAATTGATTGTGGCAGTCACATGCTTATGTTAATTTCATGATTGAGATATAGGGGTGGAGTCTAGCCTGTTAATCTGGAGATAGCCATTGAGTAGCCAATGAGGCCTCTGTGTGGGCATGGCTTTCTCCTGAGACTTCTGGGAAATCTCATGATATTTCCCTGGTGGAGATGAGAAGCTATCTCCCCAGTTGTTGGGAGTTAGGCTCAGAGATGATGAACAATGGAGAAGACAAGATGGCAGCGTCTGAGGAGCTGGATGAGCCAGAGGAGAAGCCACACGACCTTAACCTGATGGAGCCAGACCTCTAAAGCTGGAGAAGTCTCATGGAGACCCCTGCAAGCGCTGAGTTGCTTCTACCACCACTGGAGGCTGTTGATGGACCCTGAGCCCAGAGGCAAGTAGTCATGGAGAGACCCCTGCCAGCGCCGGGACTCTGCACCCACTGGCCTGTGACTTCATGAGTCGGAAGAAGACTTTATAGACTGGTATCGGGCATATGGGTTAATAGCGGACTTATGACTTTGAACTGGACTGGGCTGGGATGCTTTCTCAATGTCACATTCATCTTTTATATAAACCTCTTCCTTATATCCTTATGTGAGTCTATGTATGTGTTTCTCTAGTTTACCTGGACCAACACATCAATTTTCAATGTGGCTAACCTAGCAGATCTTCCCAGCAGGAGCTGTTCTGATCGGACCTTTTTCTGAAGGTGTTCCAGGAGCAGACTGAGACCAAGAGCAGACTGAGAGGACTTGTCTGTAGCCACCCACTGATACCAGAGATATATTTGAGGAGTAAACCTGTGCGTATATGAGTATAACTAGTCCTCATATCGGTGTGTTTTGCCACAGCATCCAGCCTAACATATTGCTTTTAGTGGGAACTGATTTCCATCTAACTCCAAAGGCATGTAGCATGATGACAAGATGATCTAATGAAGTGTAGGATGGACATCTCAAACATGTCCAAATCTTTCACTCCAACCTTGGTCTACGCTACACCTGTCCCACCATGAGGTTGCTTTCCTTGCATTGTTCCTCATCTTAATTGATTGCAACTCAGCCTTGCAGCAGCTCAGGCCAGAATCCTC